>NW_019379456.1:2087739-2107369 GCF_000648655.2 Copidosoma floridanum | reverse complement strand
TACTCTCACAACGCCCACAACGATTTGACTGCACAGTTTTACGAAGCAATCATAATTAAAATGGCTCGACGAGTCAGCCAACTTTATATTCTGAACCTTTCATAAGTTTTTCTAATTTTCCTTTGGCTTTTCTCTTTAGCTTATTACCAGATTCCATCATGCTCGTGCGAAATGTATCTTTAAAAGGTATGTTTATAGTTGTGACGTCAGACATAATGTTCACACCTGCACAAACAGCTTTTTTGCTAACAGCTTTGGCACCTCATTAAATGAGTGGTAAAACTCATTGAAATGCTCTGGCAAGAAAAGATCCGTCACCTTCGTGTCCTCATTGATACGAAAACCCTACGTAAATGCGTCCAGCGCCTCCTCCTTCAATTCCGTGAATTGTGGTCAGACTTCCACCACCAGCACTTTGAGCGACAAAGAAGTCCTCGTAGGTATTCATAATTTTCAATCGACTTGTTTAAAGTGAAGTATTACTATTAGCGTCCTAAAGTCAAATTGTACGGGTCTACCAATTGGGTCCCTTATATCGATTTCAATGTTGTTTAATAAGTTAAATAATATCGGTATGTACATAGGAGGTGGAAAAACTTAATTTTCAACATAACCCTACGCGTAACCTTAAAGGTCCAACGACACGGCCTGCAACAATCGCAATTTAATGTCTCCTACGATTTACAGTTCACACATATCACTGTAAATCATTAGCACCGAGGGGTTAAGCGTTGGAAAAATTTGCTGAATTAACGGATTGCATTTCCTTGTTTTTCAAAAAAAGACATGTACTTTTAAAGCCTAAGACCTTACGTAATTTTTCAGATAATAGTAAGCGATACATGTATTTACTGCGCACTGTTTTGAAACAGACTTACTTAGCCACTATGTAACCACCTCTTCCCAAACTAAGAGCCACGTGATCTCGTGTAGTATCAAAACTATTGATTTCTGGTATCATTTCTTCGATATTTGCGTATAGACGAGGTCGTATGCAATAATCTACATAAAGGACAGGACGTTTTCTATGTACATTATTGTGTAGCCATGGTATGTATTTTACGGTAAATCTTCTTTCGCTATCTTTTATCGCATGTTCAAACGCCAGTGGGAATTAAATCTCTGGTATACCAACACTCCATCAACCTTGCAAACTCATTTATTGAGGTAATATTGTCACGTAACGCGTAGTAGTATTGTCAGGGTAATACTGCATGCTACTGTTGCTAGGGAACACAACGTAAAATTCGTCCTTCATTTTATATATTTCAAATAATCTCTCTTCAACTAGGAACTAAACTTTTCAGAATACCCCTTTCATCTGACGGAATATTCTTTAGAACACCTTTACCTCTACTTTTCAATATCCTGTCAACCTCAAAGAAGTTCTCAATTAATTCCTTTCGCACTTTGCTCAACTCTTCCTCGTCAAAGAAACCATCAATGTCTTCGTCAGCCAAATCTCTTAGGGATCATACTGGAGGTTGTTGCGTTTAAGATATACGTACAATTCTAAATAACTCTTAAGTATTACCACTTTCGTAATTTTTGTCAAAGACACTTCTCGTTTTATTAATGCAAATTAAATCTTTAACGCTGAACTTTGGATGTTTATAAATATATCTGCCGTAACGTTGCTTTATACTTGCACGTGCCTGCGCAATATTGTGCAAAGTCACGTCGGCTGGCGCCATCTTTGACGAATGCTTCGAACGATTGTATGTCTCTATTATACTTCAAAGAACGCCTTCGAAGCAACGATTGTTGGTGTGTGTGAAGTATCGCCATATTCTTTCTCTAAGAGTTCTTATGTAATGTTTAGCTATTGCAACTTTCATCTGTGGACTACGTGCTACTCTGTACCTTACTTCATTTTCTCGTAAAACGGAGTGCAATTCACGGCCTATAAATTATTTACCTTTATTTGTTTGTAGACACATTGGTGTACGATCGTCACTTCTTGATTAAATATGTTGAAAGCCTTTGGTAACGTTTTTGGAAGCGTATCTACTGACAACATCGATGACAACGAGAACATAAGCGTAGCCATCATTGTAAGTTTATAAAGCTCTCAAATCCATTAAACCAGCTTCCCACACATCGTCGAAGTAACGCACGTTATAGCTTCTTCTGAGAAAACGATTCCTCACGGGTCTATGTAAATTATAGGCATCTTAACTCTCTAGCTAACTAATTACGTTCGATCAAAAGTAATATTTTTACAGTACTCGTGAGCTTGTTACCACTTACGTATGCAGTAGGTCGCGCTACTTTGTAGTAAAGCTTTTGCAAAGTGTTATGCATAGTGGTTCTCTTGATGAAAAAAAAAACTTCTCAAATGTAATCTTGCTACACATGTAGCATGCTGTCAATAAAGCGACTGTTTTCTTATCTTGCAGTGTTTCTTGGGCAACCATACGTGTAAAAGCAAATTCAGCCAACGCCCGATCAGCTTTCAGACTTTCACCCTTTTTCTTCGTAGCGTAATCAAGATCGTGCCGATAACATGCTTCGTCCAAGAGGTTTATACCTATATCCCTGTGCTTAATGTGCTTAGATAGCTTCGTGCCAGGACCCCAAAATTCGTACCAGGTAGATCTCACATGCATCTCAAACGTTAGCATGTTAATTAAAGCGTTAACAGCACTGTTTTTTTCTTCTCTTCGAGATTTACTCCTTTATCTTCGCCTTGGTCACTTTTCCACTCAACCAATGCCATGTTCGCACTTGTTCCGACATAGGCGCAACTTTAAAAAATTTATTTTTATTTTTGGTAAAACCGTTGATTTAGTACCACTTTTATCAAAAAAACTCCCACTATTTGACGTAGATCTTTAACTCTTTTTCGGCGATTTTGATTTACTGCCATCGTTGTCGTCGTCAATCAGTCATTGTAACACTCGAATGTTTCCGACACACTCTTGTGGGATGTCTGCCATACGAAGTACCGCTGCAAACTAACCACGCCCCACTGGTGTGCGTTTTTTCTGTCCCGCAAGGCATCGTTCATTAGATCGATAATTTTTGACTGAAGTATGCGAACGCTACCTATGATAATGGTATGTTCATTACTCCACTTAAAGTTGCCAGTAACACGCAATCGTCGTACGATAACTACAGCTTTTTGACTAAACTTTCTTGAGAAATGTGCTTTGCAGTCAGTCCAAATTTTATTGACGCAGAAGAATTATTCTTTTTGCATGCTCCATGTTTGTTATAGCATCGACAACAGCGTTCCAAAGAGCCAACCCAACAAAGCAGGTAAGAAACTTTTCCCTTGTTGTACGACGATTTTTTTATTCGACCACGAATAAATTTCTACGTTCGCGAGTTTTCTGAGAACGTTGGTGTGTCTACCTAAGCATTTTTTGTGCAACGCAAATAGCGGAACGTTTCCATCGAAAATGTTCAACGCGCTCTTGCAAATATACTTGATTAGTGCCGTATTGGCTTTGTACAGCAAGGCCCTCTGTTGTTTGGTGTCGAGTTGATAAAGAGCTCTCAGAATGGCAACTTGTTTTCGACCCAACGGAGAACGTGATATTGATGCCATTGCAATGATATGATTGGAACTTAGCTCGCCGTATCGCCTCCGTTTTTAAGCCACGTATACGTACAGATACTTATCACCCGGAAAAACGCAAGTTCGAAAACGACAATTGTCTAGTGTATTTTGCTTAAGATCTAAGAAAAGGTAACCAAACGGTCAGAAAGTAGCGCCCTCATACACTTCTTGCAAGAACTGAGGATTTTCTGGACACACTTGTCTCGAAAGATGTATTTGGTCGCGACTTCGTAAATTTCTGAAGATGGCAATGTATTGCGAGTTTAGAAATATATTTCTCTGGCCGTTACCTTAATGAAATATATTTTTCAAGATAAAGATTCAGCTGAAATTGTTATAATGTCTGCCTTTAAGTCGACGATACCGCCACTACTGGATGATTCGTGCATCAAATCGTCAACACTGACTAGTTTTGCTCTATGGTCGCTTTCCCAACCACTATTTTGTGGTAATCCCTCGTGGAACTCAATTTTACTCCCGAGATCTCGGTAACAAGACTGCCACTCACCGTAACAAAAAATAATCCACTCGAAACGAGTATCACTCATACGATCAAAGTGTCAAAAAAACCGTCTGACAAGCACCGTCTTGCCGCAACCTGTAGGGCCCCTTAGTGTGCACGTCCATGGGTGTTGCCATCAAGTAGCCATACTGTCAAACTAAACTCTGTCGAAAAGCTGAATGACCACGTCTTTGGCCTCCACGTATTGTTCGCAGGACCACGAGTGCTTTTGAAAAGCTAGCGCAAAGGCGGCTTGCACGTCCAATGTGCTCGTTTCATTGGGTCAACCGCAATTCGAGCTTTTTCTACCGCCACCGCTGTCCCTACCGCTGTTGCTTGAACTTACAACTAGTATTTCCTCTTGAATAAATTTTTCTGAAATTTTTGTAACGACAGTTACTTGTATACCTACCATTAAGACACTTTTGTTTTTCAAGGTTAAATAATGTGCTGATTTGAAATTTCTTTAAATATCTTTTATCAAACAATAAAGTATAAACATCCATTTGAATGTTTGTGATGACTTTGATTATAAACCATCCACTGTAACGGTTTCAATAATGTGCTGACAGGTTGTAATTAGATACATTGATATAATTAAAATTGCAGAGCATTCTCGCTTGAAATTTCCTACTTTCAATGAGTCACATGTTAGCTCTGAAAAGGGCCGTTATTTTTCTGTTATTTGTTTTTCTTAAGTTTGTATCCATTTTTTTTGGGTTGTGGAAAACATTTGGAGAAACATATTTTTCATTTTTTTCATATGATTTAAAAAAAAGTGAAATTCGACAGTCATCATCATCATCATTGCTCTTTGGATAAGTTGCAATAGAGTTTGATTTACTTCGTTTCAGACCCACCTAATCGATCAGTTGTTAAAACGTTTACTATTGAAAGACAAATGATCCAACCAAAGGCAACGTTCGTACTTTGGACGAGTGCGCGTTTCCCTTCCTCTACCCCATCATTATACCGTCCATTAATTGAGTCATCACAATGCAAAAAGCATCCGTAGACTTACTAATCAGTCGTGTGTTTGTAACCGTATGGGTAATTTACATCTGCAGTTAAAAATCTCTTTTTCCTGTAAACTGGTTTGCAAGTTTTTTTTTCAGGTTGCGTTATTTTGTCATGAAAAGCTATTCGCCGTATAGCATTATTTGACTATGTAATCAATTCGTGTACTGTGTAAAAATTTATCTTTTGACTGTTGATATAATTTTATCTTATACCCTCTACCTTGCAAACGTACTCTTCATCACCATTAGGCTTTTAATATTTAAACGCATAAAACTTTTGCTTACCGGATATAAACGATGCTAAGTATGTACCAATACATTTATCAGACAATTCGTCCGTAAGACAGCCAAGTGTTGTACCAAGAGGTAAATTGGGTTCTCCTTCTCAACTCAGTAAAAAACAGAATTCGTGTCATAAAAATTAGTATACATAAGTATTTAATTGAAAACTGTACTTTTGCTGAAGTAATTGATGAGGTACTATTAACAGTTATTGTACTGTTGCCATTAATTGTAAGTATTTTTTGAAGTTTGTATGCAGATAAGATACAAGTATTGATTGAAAAACCTATTTGTTAATGTTTTATAACAAATATGTATAAATAAGCTCATTAGAATGTTAGAATTTATAACTTCTTGATAGTTGAGTGTTAATCTTTAATATGTAATAATAAAAGAATAAAAATTCATGATAAGTTCTTATTTTAACAATAAGTCTAAGTGCATCACTTTAGAGATGAATTAAACAATGAAACGGTAAATATCGTAACCAATATACTTTATTTTAAATTATTGTTGCTTAATTATTTATTTTGCCCTTTTCCAGTTAGATAGTGCTGTCTTTATCAGTTTTCTGAGCATTTATTAAATCTTGGTAGTTGAAATTTTCTTTAGAAATTTGCTGTACCATTTCCTTATAAATTATATGTTTTAAAGGAAGATACATGGTTTTATTACTTATACTACATTTTTCAAAGTATTCATAAACTGTAGTAAATGTTTTAGCGTACTGCATCAACTTTTGTGTGTCTAGTAAAACTGTTTAGCAATGAATTGATGAGTTTTTCGACGGTAGCTTGTTTCAAAAGAAGTAAGTTATACATTACGCGATTGCGAAAGCAGGAATCTATATGGCTTGATGTTTGAACATCGCAGAGCATTCACTTTTTATAAATCTAGAACGAAACTCTGTGTTTTGAAGTGATAAATATCAAGCATATGATATGGGATGTCACTATACTCTGAATTTCTGTTTATGTCGACTTCAACTTTTTCACTTGCGCTTAAAAAGTAAGAAGCCCAGAGTAAAAAATATCCTGTTAATTAAACAGAGACATATCAGTACTCTATGATATCCTTTCCTTTTTTTCTTTCTGATTGTTTCATTGAGAACGATTGCGTGTGAGCCGAATACGCTTTCTTATGACGTCAACCTATGATTTCTTAAGCTAATGTTTTTCAGGAATGTTATTCATGCCCTTATTACACATTAACAAGTACTCTGAATATTTCAAGCCTGATTATTATACAAGCAACGTAAGCTTCAGAATAATTTTTTTGAGTGACAGAGGCTTCAAATCTATAGTTGCTTGACTCACTTGTGCTGTAACAAATTCGTTTGGGTGCTTTGATGCGCATAGAATAATTTATAATTTTGTTTCCTTGTGAAGAGGCAGCCACAAAAAATTTTGTTGGATTATCAGACAGTTTGTTTAACACATCTTTTAGCACTTGTAGCAATACTGAATTCAATAATTCCAAGCATAGGCTTATACCAGCATCCGCAAGTTTTATAATATCTTAAAATACGATCTGGTAAATTTTTAATTGCAGCCCTCATCTTGTCAAATTCTTTACCATTTTGATTGACTGCATAGCTAAAATATTTTTCGAGAGTTTTCATCACATTAATTTAGAATTCTCGATATGGGTCTTTTTTTCTGATTGGTACTGATAGTCTATCAACAGTTACTTACACCTTTTTTGCTATGGTCATTGTTTGACTGTATAATAATAAAATAGGAAAATTCATTTTGGACAAGACTAATGCTACTGCTGTCATTATAAGTGATTAAAACACCAATTTTAACATAAGCATTTTCCAAGATTTGGTTTCTGTTCACAAGCAAACAAGTACCTGCAGCTTTTATACCTTTAGCGCTACCATAAAAATTAAGATGGCAATCATGATACTTGACAATATCATTCTTCTAGTAACAATCACATTTTGTATGTTTTCTGTTCAATGTGACATAGTTCAAAATCATTCTTCTTTGCATTCCGATTAAGCATCCATATTTATTCAAGCTGTGGTAATTACATCTGTTTAAACGTTATCTCCATCAAATATCTAGAAACAAAAATAATCTTACAATTTGCACCTTATACATAAGGTAATTATCAGAATCTTAGGGGCTTGTAACAAAAAAATATGGATAATAATTTTACAAAAGTCTGTATACATTCCTGTAATGTGATAATACTACTAATACTAGCCTTCTTCCGTCTCAGCTTTGCCCGAGATTCACAGAGTGGAGAAACGTAGTGTACTGACTCCTAATTCTAATTAAAAAAAAAAATTTTTTCGGAATCCAAGTAGTATTAGCCAACTAGTAAGCTGTGAAAAAATTTAAAAAACATAGTGATGCTGAAAAGTACCATATGTTCCTTACGCCATAAATAGTTGTTGGCCCTAAAAGGCCGTTGATTTTCACTTTCTTGCATTATAATAAATGAAAATGGCTATCGTAAAAACTGTGAAAATTTAAAACTGACGAAAAATGTTATAATAACAATTTTTTTTTTGAGTTACAATACTTTACCACCAGAGCAACAAAGTTCTGGAACCTCATCTCTCGCAGTAGTGAATACAAATACATATTACTCCTTTTATTTAAAAAGCTGATGGATTTAAGTAATTAATATCAAGGTAACAATAAGAAGCTGCTCTCTCACCTGATGGATTCTTAATTCGTCAATGTTGACGCAGCAGTTGCAATATCGAAAAATTTTCTGCATTAGTTTTTTGATGCCTACAATTGTATACATTTGAAGCATTTCAAGTTTTTCTTTCATTTCACCCTCTTGTAACTAACGACATTGTTAAAACTGTTGTGAGCCCTAAGGGCTGTTTTTTGTCAACATTGTTAAGTTGTAATACATTTTTTGGCAAGGCAGTTCAACATTCGATGGCTTTTAAAAAAGGCCACTGAGCTGAACTCTTTGTTGGCTGAAGTTTCCAGCTAACGTGACTGTCTAGATACCTTGGGGTGGTCCTCTCTGGACTGGAATTGTAGCATCAGACTGATCGGGTGGAAAACTACAGCGTCTGAAGCGTTGTACAGCTCTTTTCTAACGTTTCCTGGTGTTATGTTGGATACTTTGGTGTCCAGAGCACCTTCTTTTCTTCACAGAGCTCAATCATTTTGGAGACCAAAGCACCTTCTTTTCTTCACAAAGCTTATTTAATGTAGGTACACGTAAGGGCCGTCAATTCCTTCCCAGACTTCATGTACAAAGATGTCAATGATGTAGCATTAGTTGTAAGACCATAAGCCTGATTTCAAAATTGGTATCACGACTACAGTCATGCTAGAAAAAAATTAACAATTAACCCACGGGTGCACTCGCAAGGGTAAGTCGACTGTATCTTTGATTTAATACAGAATCTAAGTATTAATTTTAAATAAAGATTTTTTACCCTCATGTACATGTAAATCTGCACGTTTATCAGAAAATCAGGAAAAGATTTTTTCAAGAAAACACAGAAATCAAAAGATAATCCAATTAATAGCGGTTTACTTATTATTTTATTAGTCACCAAGAGATTTCCTCAAGATGTAACATATATATGATTTTTGTTTGAGTAGATGGAAATACACTAATTTTTAAGATCCTCTAAAAACATGAATACAAGTGATCGTATTAAATGTGGCAGGCTTGAATATGTTTAACATTTTTTTAGAAAAATAGTACGGTTATTTCTGGAACCACCGTATCTATAAGGCATATATTAGACAATGTACCCCAAAATACAATAATTAGTTTGATGATGGAGTCATCTTTTTTTAAGTTCTCTGCATTTCGTTGCGTTGCATACTATTAGTTTTTAAAAATAATTTTTTCATATTTATTATCTGATTTCATTTTAACTCCATTCTTTCTCATTTGATTTGTGATAGCTCGAAAAGAAATATTTTATTAAGAAAAATATAAAGATCAATTCAAAATGTATTATACATTACAAGCCATCAGTAAAATGCAGTATCTTTAATGAAAATAAGTTTATTTACAATAAATCAAATCATCACTCTTATAAACAATGTTCAATTATTTTATTTTAACCATCATCCAAATAAAATTTGTACGCATCGTGTGAAAGTAATGATAAAAATACGAAATTATATTATATATTCCTAAAAAGTCTCAGATACTCCTAATTATTTGTTAAGAATTTCGATAAATTGTAAATATTGGTCGACAATTTCAAAAATTTTTAAACAAAAAAGTCTAAATTCCAACAGTAAGTAATTATCTAGGATTATTAGTTTTTATTTGTAATATTTAAAAAATTTTTTATAACTTTTAGTTGTGGTAAAGAATATCAATAAGTAATGGAAATTATTACAGATTTAAAAAAAAATTTGAATTCGAATATACACTATTTGAAATAACTTGCCCGAGTATATAAAGGGAATTGCATGTTTAATGAAAAAAAGTATAATTTTGCTCAGTCGTATCTTCTAAATAAAATAAACATAAAATGTTCTCTCTTTTTTTGGGATTGTATTCTTTCAATGCCAAGCCGAACACGATGCAGATTACAGTAATGAGTTAAAAAAGGTATATGTGCACATTCAAGAAGTCATTTCCTGACATTTTTTACATCGTTGAGATAATTTCCATCTCATTCAGCTCAGGCTTGAAAGCATACAAACTCAAAAAAAAGAGAAAATTTTACTTTTATCTTAATTAAAAGGTACTTTTTTTTATTGAACATACAATTCCCTTTTTAGTCACATTAATTTGATTGCTCTTGCATAAATATACAAGAATTAATTTTATTAAAATTATTTTGCTCCTACCTTTGCAATGCGACTTCGCTTTGTTTACATACAGTAAGCCATTTTCACTGGTAGTCATGATGGCAGCAGCAAAGGTGATTACATATAGTGTATATCCACTTTAAACTCCTTAACCCTATCTTCTCCAAAATCGATGCTTTCTGAATATGTTGCAGTATGTACAACATTCACGGAAGAACTGCTCGGTAAAAGACAGAGCTAACTCAAAAAATTAGTTAAAAAGGAGTTAACTTAAATTTGCGTTGAAAAAACAATCACTCAGATTTGGCTTTAAAACGTAGCCAACTCAGATTCAGGTTAAAGAAGCAATCGACTCGGAAGTAATTTTTTTTCATCAAGTTTTGTCATGGCAGCACTAAAATTTTTAATATAGGTATACCTATCTAAACGAGTAGAGAATTTTTAATCATAAAATATTTCAGAAAAATAATTGGAGTTATTGTAATACTATTCTCGTAATATGATTGTTATAATATGTTAGTAATGTTGTTAATAATATTGGTATTGATAATGATATTTTATTTCTAGGACTCTCTTGAGCTTTTGCCATATGAGCGACCTCTTCTGCTTTGAACTCTTTTGCCCTAACCACACGGTATGCGAGTCTTTCGTGCGGGCCCCTTGTAAAGTTCCCCTCAGGCGACTTGATCATCCATTCTATTGGGTACTATATACAGGGCACAGCGATTTTCTCAAGCACACTCCAGCTATTATTAAGTTGAATGAAAGGATATTTTCCAATGAACCATCTACATAATTTTTCTGAAATATTTGATCATTAAAAGATCACTACTCGCTTACATAGGTATCTCTATACTAAAAATGTCAGGACTGTCATGGCACAAGCTGATAAAAAAAATTACTCCCGAGTTGGCTACTTCTTCAACCCGAATCTGAGTTAGCTGCTTTTTCAAGTCAAATCTGAGTTGACTGCTTTTTTAACCCAAATTAAATTGACTTTGTTTTTATGAGTGAATAAGTTGGCTATGTCTTTTACTGAGCCATTGACATATAGGTAAATGAACGGATCATAGCTGTCTTTTGAACACTTTAGCATTCGTTTAGGCAGAAGTGGCTAAAGTGACAGTCTAACGGGCTGATGCAGCAGTAAAGTAATGGCTGAATAAAGGGGAGTGTCAGAGCAAAACCATTTTTGTAGAATTACTGGACTACGTATAGTAAATAAGCTCCTGTGCCGATTTGAAATATTTTCTTTCATACCATATATTTTCACCCAAGTACGCTGTGTTCAACTCGCTCGTAATAGGTCGGAGGCATGTTGATGATTTAATTAGAATCAGCTTAATTTTTCCTCCTTTAACTATGTGTGAACTGTATAATGATTAGCTGGCTGGATAATTAGTGGAAGAAAGAGAGGTAAAGAACGATACGGCTCTGTACGTGGCGAATCATTTTCTTGACTAGGAAAAATTAAGCATAAAATATCTTGATTCAAAGAAAAACAAAATATATTCAATTAAAAGCATAAATTTCACTGCAATTAAAGTTAAACGTGGTAAATGATAACGTGTAATTGGATCTTATCGCATTAGGTTAACCTAACAAAATCGATTTGAAATTCATAAAAATAAAATTTAACGAAACGGTAAGTCAGGCAAGCAAATGTGGACTGACGATCGGTGCGCTGGAATCCCAAGTCTTTTAATCGCGCACACATATAAAACCATACAAGCTCGCACACATATCGCCTCACTTTCTCCCATTCACAGGCGGTAGTCAACGGACTCAATTACATAAGGTTACGTTTACAAAAGTTCTCGAATATTATACAACACAGGTAAAAAAATAATTTAAAAATACAAATCGATGAAATTTGCTCAGTTTTTTCTAATGATGCTGTTTAGCTGTTCTTAAAATCTATTTTTCGTGAAAAAAAAAATACCAGAAGTTGATAAGATTTCCCTGAAATTTTCCATGGTTTAGAAGAATGAAATCTGCAGCAATAAAAAGAGCAATGCTAAGACATTAGCTCCACAAATTTTTAGAGTGAAAGAGCAATAAATACGTAAATGCAAGCAAATAAAGACGTTGGCATAAAAAAATTGCATGGCTGTGAGGCATGCAATAGTCATCCACGCCACACTGCCATGCAGCAGCACACTGTTACTAATGAGTCTGTTGTATATATTATACTCATGCCAACGTTTTCACTAGCTTGTAATTTTTACTATTTTTAAGCCACAGCGAGTTTCAGAGGAACATTTTAATTATATAAATTTTTTTACTCCAGAAATTTAGGGTTAATAGGTTGAACTTTTTTTCATACATGACTTGGCCAGGAAAGTCTCTGACTCCTGGCTGATCAAACTTATCGTGTTTTTCTATATTTAAAGTTTATACCAGTGATAAGCGGTATGTCTTGTTTCCAGGAGAAGTTCTATGTAAAATATTTGGTAAATAGTTACACAAATTTTAACTTTATTTAAAATTTTAATTACTAGTTCAAAAGTGCCAACTGAAAATAACTAATAAATAGCGTATGCTACGATAATTAACAATACATACTTAACGTACATAAAAAATATATAATAGCACACAAGCTTAGTATGAGTTTTTACAGTTTATACAAAAAAGCACTTTAAGCTTTATTGGTACGTAAGACAGAGTGAAAAGAAGGAAAAGAGAGTTTGGCACCAGGTTGTGGATCAATAAAAAGAATAACTTAATTAGGAAAAGCATATTAGAGAAAAACAGAGAACAGACTGACCCTGTCTATGACCATCAGGCGAGATCTCAGGTAACTAATATCTCATGCCAAAACTTTCCTGAGATCTCAGCTGAGATTTCTAAAAATCTATTATATCTCGTAAAAAAAATTTTTAAATTAATTTTATAGTATTCAAGGTTCGCTGGTTGGTGTAAGTATTTGGATGGTACATCAAAAAGTGCATCTTTAATAGTGTTTGAGGCAAGGACAGGGGGGGTCAAAAAATCGAAAAAGTCGTCCACGGAATTCAGGTACGACCCCTAAGTGGCCAAAAAAAGTTTGATGTAGTAAGAACACAAACTCCAAATATCTAGAAGCAGTGACAGTGTCAAACAAAAGTGTAAAGCGATTTTAGAGAGACATGTGATTAAAGAAAAACTGAAAAAAAGTCTTAACCGTTCCTAACAAAGTGTTATTTTCTTGTCCGAATATCCACTATTATGAAAATCAGTGCTTAACACAGCAGATTAGAAGTATAATGGTGATTTGTTATTTGACATGTGAGGAAATGGCAAAACGTTTGTAAAACATTCGTATAATAAAAGTTATTATTAAAAAAAATTTTTGCCACTTTCCAAATCAGTTCTCTAACGACATCACAAACGTTTCGTACTATTGGCGGACATTTTCCCCGATTCCTTTACTTCAAAAGTATTAGAAAGGCGTAACATTATTTGTTGTCATCGTTTTTATCATTATTATTACTATTATTATTAGTGTTATTATTATTAGTATTTGCATGTTTAATGAAAAAAAGTATAATTTTGCTCAGTCGTATCTTCTAAATAAAATAAACATAAAATGTTCTCTCTTTTTTTGGGATTGTATTCNTTACCGTGTATACAGGAGGCCGTATTCGACTGCGGGTAACGCCGTAATTATAGATCCCAATAGTTGCGCAAGATCTCGTACAGTCAAGTTTTTTTTATTTGAACTAATTACAATATTTATTGTTCCAATAAGCACTGCGGCTTTCTCTTCCGGTAAACCGTATTATTGTTATTATTATTATTGTTATTTTCATTTTCATTATTGCTGTCATTTTTATTTTTATTACTGTTATTATAACAATATTGTTTGTTCTGATTATTATAATATAAACAATAATAAACTATATTACCCTTTTTCAAAAGAAAAAGAAAGATTAGAAGGAGATATAAAACTTAAATAGATCAGTGGGAAGAGCGCTAATAATATGTTGAGTCCTTGGAAGCAAACTTATAGATACGGAAGGGCGGATTAAAGATATGTTGGAAAAAGAGAGCAGTGCAAAGAAACAGTAAGAGAAAAGAAAAAGCATTAAAGAAAAAGACGAATTATGAAAGCAAAATCTAGGAAAGGCCCACAGAGCTTAAAGATAAAAATGGAAGTGTGGTATAAGGCCAGTTCAAAATACTCATTGTTCTTTAAAAATGCTTTGTAAGAAGTGAAATGCATAAAAGTTAGAAAAAGCAGTAAGTGAGAAAAGTGATATTAATGTTCAAATTAAGTGAGATCTCAAATTTTAAAATAATCGAAGTACATGACAAAAAAAAAGTTTAAATAGTGTTTGAGTGAGGATTGTTTAGTTTTTTGATAAAATCTTCTTATACGAAGCCCCCTGTCATTTTCTTTCAATTTATTAATATTTAATTGACTTCTTTTTATTGAGCTCTATTCTCTTTCTTTTATGTTTATTAGTCTATTTTTCAGTTCTTGAGATAGTTGTCTTTAATACTAAGAAAGCTGCAATAAGATTTATATGTCAATTATAAGTAATGAGAAAACTTTAGTATTATGTTATACAACTTGAAGACACACAATGAGTTAGTGAAAGTGTTTGTAGTGAAATAAATGTTAATAATAATAATAATACATGTAGGGAACTTCGTATAGACGTGACCCTTCCCCCGTCTCACCCAAAATTGGTAAGGTATTTCAAGGCGTATGACAGCTAAAATGTATCTTAATACCTCTAATTTTTATTCCGTGTGGCGATCATGAATAATCTAATATGGTGTAATGCAAAATGAGAAAAAAACTATTTTACGTTGTAATAAGGTTTCCAGCAAAGTTTGGGGAACGAAAAAAGAGTTTGTTTGGCGTTATTTTCATTACTGAGTGACAGGAAGACCAAAGATTGAGATGAGAACCCGATGCATCCTCCGTCACCTCTAATCAAGTAACTAAAGAAGCTGCTTTCACGCTGTAATAAGCCTGTTGACACGTTTTGAAGAACGGCAGAAGATTTTCTTTAGCGCTATTTTCATTATTGAGTCACATAAAGACCAAGGCTTGAGATTGAAATTCTATGAAAATAAAAGACACTTTTGTCATTCTTCAAAATCTGTTCACAAAATCATTATAGCGTCAAAACAGCTTTTTGGATCATTTTTTAAGGTTAGGGACAATCAGCTTCCTATGTGCCACATAATATTGTATAATTGAACTTACCCGTACAAGTTCGACGATAATTATACGAAGGAACCTCGCTCGAAGATATCCTGTAAAATAAAAATGTAGTCCCCCTTTTCTCCCGTGCGTACACAAGTTTAGAGTTTACACGCATGTATGCGTTTTGAAAGAAAAAAGGATAGCACCAGTGGTGGCGTTGAGCGCTGTGCCGCCGACCCTTGCTATACCTACCCCTCTTTGTTCTCATTTGTTTTAGAGTGTATGTAAGGACAATAAACAGGGGAATTTTTTTTTTTTTTTCACGGTAATTGGGCTGGGATAGGATATATATCTGAGCGGGACTGTGATATCTTCGAACGACGTTCCTTCGTATAATTACGATCGAACTTCACGTACAGGTAAATTCGTTTGACCGTTCAATTATACTTCAGTCACCTTGTCCTCGATATCCTGTAAAATAACAATGTAGCTTTTCAGCGTTAAAAAAAAAATAAAAATTTTTTTTTATTTGGCATCTTATATAGAAAAAACAGAGTTCAATAAGGCACGCATGAATTATGACTCTGAGCTTAAAATTATCGATGAATAGTTACTTCTATCAGGACCTACAGGTCTATTGTAATGTTTAGCAAATACCTGAAAGCTTTCTGATCAACTAGCCGTTTCCTTAATAATATCGAGACTGATACCCTTTTTCAGGGCTGCAGACGTACTCGCATGTCTGGTAGAGTGGGCAGAGAATATGTTTATATCTATGCCACTTATTTTTAACACATTCTTTACCCATCTGCCGATTGTTTGTGCTCCTACCGGTTCATAGGGTTTTCTTATGGCTAGAAATAGATTATCTGACTTATGTAATCTTAGATCTTTGATTACAGTAATGTATCTTTGGATTGCGGTTGCAACGCAGATATTTGGCTGACTGGTGAACTGGGGCTAAATAAAAAAGGGTTGACAACGCCCTAGTTTTGAGGTCTTCAAAAGCTCTGGCACTTTTATTTCTATGCCTTCTTTCGATTGTTTTATGTTGGTTTCAGTATCTACATTAGTTATCCAGGAAAGCTCGTCAGCTACTTTACTGTGGAACGATCGGATGTAAGACGCAAACAGCCAATTTCCTCGACTCTCAGCCCATTGCCAAATTTCTCGGGCCAGTTGGTTGACATGTGGATAGGCCACTCCCTCCATTTTATTAACGTAGGAGAGGGCTGTTGTATTGTCCATACGCAATAGGATAGTGACTCCCTTGGCTTGATACGTGAGGGATTCTACGGCAAGTTTTACTGCAAGCAGTTTTTTCCTATTTATGTGATAGCTACGTTCTGTTGCGTTCCAAAGGCCATATGCGTCCGATGAACCGTCCGTAGCTCCCCAACCTGTGTGAGACGCGTCTGTGTAAATCGTGATGTCAAATCGAATGGACTTGATAAGTTTTTTGGCGTTTGATATCGCACGCAGCCACCATGTCAAGTCGGCTTGGGCTAACTCTAAAATGGTCATAGCGCAATCGTAATCTAGGTCATTTCTTTGTAAGGCTATGAGTTTTTCCCTCTCTAATTACCGTGTATACAGGAGGCCGTATTCGACTGCGGGTAACGCCGTAATTATAGATCCCAATAGTTGCGCAAGATCTCGTACAGTCAAGTTTTTTTTATTTGAACTAATTACAATATTTATTGTTCCAATAAGCACTGCGGCTTTCTCTTCCGGTAAACCGACACAGAGGTCCTCTGAGTTGATAATCATGCCCAAGCATCGATATTTTTTTGCCGGAGTCAGTATACTCTTTTTTTTATGTACTAGGAATTCTAAGTTTGTTAAAAGATCTTTGGTTACTTTCACGTTCTTGTTACAACGTTCAAAGCTGCTTCCAATGCACAAAAAATCATCTAAGAAAACAACGGAGTAGAAACCTCGTGTTCTTAAGTAATTTATAACCGGTTTGAGAATCTTTGTAAAAATATAGGGACTTATATTTAGTTCGAAAGGTAAACATGTGAATTGATGAATTTTTTCTTCGAAGGAGAAGCTCAAGTACTTCCTGGATTCCTTGTGTATTGGAACCATATAGTAGGCATCCTTTAAATCAATTGTTCCCATGAACCAGTCTTTCCTTACTAACTTTTTTGCTGATCTTATGTCTTCTAATTTGAAGTATGGAGAAAGAATGAACTTGTTTAATGGTTTGAGGTGAAGTATAAAGTGATCCGTTCCATCCTTTTTTGTTGCCAAAAAATATGAAGAGAAAAAATGGTCAGTTACTGTTTTTTCTTCCTCCACAGCTCCTTTTTCAGTGAGAGCACTAATTGCAATTTTAAGTCTATGTTTCTCTACTCTAGAGAGTTCTCTCTCCTGATATATGGTTTTGAAAAACTGTTTCCTGGAATTGGATCTTAAACCCCTTGATACAATTTAGAACGAACTTATCCGAGGTTAGCTTTGCCCAGTTGTAAAAATAAAGCATTAGCCGTCCCACGACCCTACTTACACCTAATTGTTCGATTCTTGGGGTAGAAATTTCGACGCTTGGATCCTCAGTGGGCCTACTTTCCTTCGAAGAGTTTCTCTTCCACCCCTGGGCTGGTAATTCGGCCTGCCTTGTTGTGTTTGTTGGCCAGCCTGCTGGAACGGCCGTTCTCCTCGCTGGCTTTATGTGTTTAAAGCTGGTCTTGCATTTAAAAGGAGTCTACCTTTCATCGTAATGGCCACTGCCTTGGCCTTCTTCAGTTTTTCAGTGAGATTCTCACCGAACAAACAATTGTCAGCCTTAGTTTGCTCTAGCACGGGTCTAATGTCCTTGTTGACTTCCACCGTAACCAGAGTCCTTTTTGATCTAGTTTGGCTGTGTAATACATCAGCCAGAAGTTTTGAGGCATCGCTTAGTCTTTCGACCAAGTCTTTCACACCCTCGCCTTCTGATTGGCGTATTAAGAATGTCGCTGACCAGCCTACTACCGCCAGGGCTGTATCCACGCTCTGTGGATAAATCAAATTAATAGAATTGTATTATTATTAATATTATTATTATTTTTTTTTTTGCAGAGGTTTACTTACTTCCTGCCTTCTCTGCATGAATGAGTCCCAATCCTTGGAGTGTTTGGGTAGAATAAGACCTATATCTGGGTTGAGTTTAGGCGCCTGCAGAAATTTTAGGCTGTTCGGGCATTTGTATGCCTCAAGGAGCGAATTTTTTTCCCCCTTCGGTAAACTGTGCTCTACGAAGTAGTCGGACCCTAGCGCTTCCTCGAACCTAGGGTCCAACAGCTCTTGGGGCGCTTGCTTTTTAACCTTTTCATTACCATTGTCATGTAAGGGATGCGGAAGGCTTGTTAACTTTGTGTTATTATGTATCCGTGAGTTTTCGCGCGTATACCCGCTATGTACTTGCATGTATATACGTTCACGCACACATGTGTACCCACACATGTTTACCACTAGCCATCGTGCGTATGCCGATACTCAGCTGTTCTGCACTTTAGGTGTTTTGCCAGCACCTTTGTCGTGGCTGTGCACGCGCTCGAGAATCTGGCACTCTATCTTTTTAGGGGATAAGTGAATGTTTTGGTCATAATACCTAATCTTGCATGCAAGTACGACCATGTTTTTTTTTTTTTTTTTTTTTTTTTTTACCTTTGTTCTGTTCCTCTGACTCCAGTGACCCTTCTTGCCCTGATGAGTTTCCGTCATCGCCAGGTGGCAGATTGTTCTGCGTCTCCAAGACCTCTTCCAGCAACTCTTGGCTTATTTTTATTTTCTTTTGTAAGACTTTTAAGTCCTTCTCTGTGAGTTTCCGCTTCATAGCGTGCACAACGAACTGTTACGCGTCCGTAGAGAAACCCAAAACAGTCAGCGCTTACGAAGGGACCGATAAGTAAAAACTCGACTTGTTGCCTGTTATGCACAAGAAAAGGGAATAAGAACAAAGAGGGGCAGGTAAAGCAAGGGTTGGCGGCACGGCGAACGGCGCCACCACTGGTGCTATCCTTTTTTCTTTCAAAATGCATACATGCGTGTAAACTCTAAACTTGTGTTCGCACGGGAGAAAAGGGGGACTACATTGTTATTTTACAGGATATCGAGAACGAGGGGACTAAAGTATAATGTAACTCTTTTTGTAACTTACTTGCATGCAGCATATTCTTAATTACATTCAAAACTAACAATAAGAAGAGCCACTTGGCTAAGCTTATACAAACGTGTCTTGATTATTTAAAATGTGCGTTTGCTCAATCCATATTCAGTCTCAATCCAGGTGTTTGGTTTAAGTTTTAATACGTCCAATAATTAGAGATCTTACTACAAATGCGATGTATATATATATATTTATTAACGTAG
>NW_019379456.1:2051801-2087712 GCF_000648655.2 Copidosoma floridanum | reverse complement strand
ATATATATATATTTCTTTAATCTATATTTGTTTGTGTGTGGCATTCCACATAACTATCTCACAACCCCCCTCTGACTGACACCCCCAGAGTCTCACTTACTTCCACAAACCTCTCACAAAATAAGGAGAAATTTAGTCATTATTTCCATTATTTCCACTTTAAAAATTGTTTTTCCACATCTCGAAGCGCCCGCGCCCCTTACCGACTCTTTACATACCACTGTCCCACCGATCCCCTACACGTATTACTTTTAGATTTTATTGAATATGCCATGGACACTTTAGAGTAACCGTCCACAAACATAGACACATATCTGTAGTGCTTAGGATGCAAAATCAGACTCATTAGACTCATAGTGTCCAAATGGATAATCTAAAGAGGAGCAGTAGCTCTTACTCTTACTGTCTCAGTCAGAAGTTTTTTAAATTTTTCTATTGAACATACTTCACAATTAGATAGACTGTTACGAAGAACGAGTAAACTCCAAGGGCTTACTGTTTAGTCTTTTATTAAGTTGACAACGTTTCGACTGTACGTAAGGCAGTCCTTTTCAAGTCTAAATTATGTAGAGCAACGTCTACTTGATATTAAATAATATCCATATCTGCTCTTATATAACCGACTATATTAGAGCAGATATAGATATAATTTAATATTAAGTGGACGTTGCTCTACATAATTTAGACTTAAAAAGGACTGCCTTACGTGCAGTCGAAACGTTGTCAACTTAATAAAAGACTGAACAGTAAGCCCTTAGAGTTTATTAATTCTTCGTATCATTTCCACTGTTCTTGGAGTCCTCTTATTAATAGATAGACTGTTATTAAATACAACATTCTTCAAATCTTTGTTATTGAAAAATTTTTTCTTAAATGCTCTAAGACGGACAGAGAAAGCATTTCCTACTTTAATGTGCCATAAGATTGCTTTGTTAATTGGATCTGTCTTTTCAAAAGTTCTATAATTGTCACTTATGGGCGCATTTTCTACACTTATTTTATTAGGATTCAGTCACTTACGGTCATTAGATGAGTTTTCGAAGCAAGAGTTTATTAGATGTAACACATTTAAATTTCCAGTAAATCGTGAGTCGTTTTTAGTAACTTTTTCTTTTAAATATGGTTGTTGTTAAACAATCAGTTTCAGCAAATCTGTGGTCAACAATGAAACGATGAAAAGAAGCTTCGTAATAAAAGTATTTTATTTTAGAAATATAACATTATATTTAAAGTAAGAATATTAAAACTGTTATTAATAATTATCAAACACATCCTTTAGCAAGGTCAAAATTTGAAAAAATTAATGATTGTGCTATATTAATGTAGTACGGAAGTATTCTGGTACATTGGATTTGACCTTTTTTGTTAAGAAACTTTTTCTTTAAACTAACATTTAACGAATGATGTGGGGCAAGACCGTTTTAAAAAATTTAATTATGTAATGGAATTCAATATGAAATATTAAAAGATACTGTGATTGCGATGGGCTTGTTGTCATATAACATGATAGTCAAATAAATAATCATTTTCAGAAGCAATAACTGTCATGCATGATTATCGAATAAGAAAATGCTTGCTTTGTTAACAATTTCAAAAAACATCTAAAGTGATAAAATTTAAAATAAAGATAATGTACTAAATTGAAAAATAAGATTACTAATTATGTTAATCTTCTTATTTACCTACGCCACAAAAAATAACCATAAAGGGAACAACACTGTAAGGGATACTCATGTTCCGAATTAATTTTTTTAAACCAATATACCGGAATCTAAGCCAAATACTAATCTAAGCTTAAAGCCTTAATATTCGGATTGCATGAACTTCACACGGTTGTGAAATTGTGTATTTTATAATTTTCCATACATTAATGCCAAGTAAATGTGTCCTATGGGTAATATGAGAAAAAAAGTAGTGACCCCAACCTTTTACACAAGAACTAAATATTAAGGGAAAGCAACTAGGAATGTTAAATGTAGCTGGTCACTGTTAACTTATTTTAACAGATATAGCCAGGCCGGAAAGGTGAAGCAAGGACCCAAAATAATTATAAAGTAAAATAAAATACAGAAAAAGATCGTTTTATTATCTATTTAACTAATGTATTATCTTTAGACTTGTTTCCAGATTACAATAAATAATCAGCATAAAATAAAACTAAGTAAGATTAATCTGAGTAACAAAATAAGAAATGAAACACAAAATAATTGTAATAGTGATATAAATTTATTTATTTGTACCTTTACACTTTGAGTATATTGGAAAATTAAGGAAGATTTGTTAATGACAATAACAATCAATGCAAGAATCTAAAAACTCATTTACGTATAATGCTGGGACGTGCGCAACAAATAGACTGCCAACTCAGATTCGATTGAAAAAAGAGGCCTCTTAGCCTTCCAATCAAGGGAATCCAAGTTAGAGTGCCGTGTCCCTTATCTAGTTGCAGCAGAAGACCTCGGTTTTAGGATGGCACATCTTTGATGTCCTTATTTAAAAAATCAACGTACCAGTGAGCGACAGGTAGTACGTGAAAGTCAAACGTGCAAGCAACACCGACGGTGTGGACCGTAATTCGTAGAAAACTCCTCAAAAAGTGTCTATCTCATGCACAAGTGTGTTTGCTCGTTGAGAGTGTCTAACTTTGAACATACGTTTTACATAGAAATGTACGTACAAAAAGAAAGATCTCTCCTTTTTTTTTTTTTTTTTTTTGAGAAATTATTCGAAAAAGAAAAAAAATGTATGCTTTTTTTATGTAGTGGGATGATCGATGGTTACTACACTAATGCAGTATTATTTTGTAAAAAATTATTTAATTGCATGTATTTAAATTGAAATAACAATCAGAAAATAGTTTTTAATACTTGTGCAAAAAATGTGATAGAATTCATTTTATAGATTGCTCTGGTGGTTAACGAAAAACTTATTTATAGAAAACATTAATTAATTATTTTGTTACTAAAGGTAATTCAAAACATTTGGTAACTGTAATTACTCAATAACTAATGTTATTTTAACTTCATACAATGAATACTCTTTTTTCGTAAGCAATAAATTTTTATCAAATAAAAGAAGAGTCTAAGTCTTACTGAAGCATATATGCAACTTGCAAGGGTGTGGATAAAACATATTACAGTGTTTAAATTCATTTTCTTTTGGAATTGCTGAATAACATTCGAGAAGGCTTACCACCTCACAAACTAATTATAAAAAATGAGGGTGTCGTAATCTTAATAAGAAACTTAAATACATCACACGGTTTGTGCAGCAGTACACAATTGCAAATACCCAAATTATCTAAGTATAATATAAAAGATGGAAAAATAATTTAAGAAGAAATTGGAACGAAAGTTTTAATTCTACGAATAACTTTAAATACTGGAAATACCTCTTCACTGGCACTTCTTTAGTATGCACCTCAAGAAGTTCCTTTAGTTTTACCTATTGCTATGACAAAGAATTAATAAATCAAAGGTTTCACTAATGCAGGTCTATACCTGATGAAATCTTAATTTTTTCATGTTCAACCTTATGAATCATTATCAAAATGCTAAAATAATAATAAGATATATTGAAGGGGGTAGTGTCACAATGTATAGACAATGCGTGTTCTGAAATACATTATGTGTTCCAAAACAGACTAGTGAAAATAAATGTGGCAACGCCGCATACGGCAAACATCCTCTGTATATCTATACGTAGAAGAATAGATACGTTCTAAGGTTATATTGTACGTCAACATTGAGTTGGTGGTGAATCTCGGTCGCAACATCTTAACGGATCTTTGAATACACACTTTTAATTTGTTATAACTCACAAACAGTGAAGCTATGGATGCTGTTCTTGAAATGTGATGTTTAAAACATACTATTTAACATTAATTTTCAATTTTAGCAAAGTCTGAAATTTTTTTAAATCGCAATCTGTAGAATACTCTTTTTCCGATAAGAGTACGTGTTAAATAGATAATTTAATTCTTGAAAACGGTGAAGCTATAGTATCTGAAATTTCAATATATTATTCTACATATAAGTGTGAGTTTATACATATTTTTTCAAGGCGTTCCTCAATTTTTGGATTTCATGACACTACCACCTTTAATAAAAAGAGATAATAATTTGGATTCACAAAACAGAGTAACAAGGGAAATCGAATCGGTCATGGTAGCACGATGGGTTAGGTTATGGCTCTTGTAGCTTCGAGGCTTGGTAACACAGGCTTCTGAGTTCAAGACCAAACCTTCACTCACTTAGCTTGCACCACTGAAAATCTACTTTCTCATGTGAATATTCCAACTGCGGTCCAATGATTTGGAAGATGTATAAAATAAGGTTCCCATTGCTGTGTAAGTGATTGATCACATCAAATCTGAGGTAGTTTTTTAATATGCCAATGACGATAGCATATAAATGCAGAGTAATACAGCAATGCAGAGCCCACTGGGTATAGTTCTCAAAAATGGCTGTAAACAAAAAANTCCATCAAAATGTATTTTGTATAAAAATAATTTTATAATCATTAAAAATTTATTGGCACAAAGCTTTCTTCTAATTATTTTTTAGTTATTATTTTCCAAGGCCATGTCGATTTAATATGTACTGAATGAATATAGTATAATATCCAAACTATATTGTTTTGTTTTACTTCATAAAATACATAGATTTATTGTAACATTATTCAATTATTTTTTTTGTTTGACAACCATATAAAAAAAAAAAATTAATCGAGATGAAATGGTTGTGGACAGGCTGCTATATTCAAAAGCATCTATAAACACAGATAAGCGTTTAGACATATCCTAACACAAATCGTTTTATTTCCATGCAAATAAATTTTTTTATGGAAAATATTAGTATCCCATAGAAGTAAGGACAAATAATATCTTAGAACGAGTAGGAGCTAAAAAAATAGTGTATCCAAAAATGCATATTAAAGAAAATTGATACAATGGAAAAAGAAGTTCTAAAAATTATAGATTAATTATCATGAACACTTATTGTGTGAGATTTGTCTTGCACGCTCACGTCCTCCCTCTTTTTCCCTTTTCGCACTGGGGAGAGAGAGCTGCGGCTGGCTTAAAGGCACTGCTGTCACGGAAAAAGGGAGAGACTGTCGATGGAACCAACGACCAAAGTGTAAGAGACTACGTGCCCGCTAGAAGACCACTGAATCGGACTTTCCTGTCGCTCTACTTCCTCTACAAATATCTGTATCGGTAGATCTGCCGAGTTGTATCTCCAACAAAATAAAGAGTGATTAAAACATTGGTCCTTTGAGCCAGATTGCATGACCGGGACAGACAATCGCTGGAACCTTAATAAGCCTAAGACAGCCAGGCACACAGCGTGATTTAAAGCAAGAATTTAAGTAAAACGATGTGAGATGCGAGCATGCGATGAGACATTCTCTACATTCCAGAACGTATTGAGACATTGAGGCCTCTGTTGCCAGTGACGCAATCGTGCAGAGCCGTGCCACGTGGCAGAGCCATTTGGGGTCATAAGAGCCTTAAAGCGAAGTAATAGGAAAGAGGTTCTCAGACATCAACCGTGACTGCCGTGCAGTCCACGTCGTGGACCTCGCGTGCGACCGCAATTACTAAGAAAGTCAGGCTGTCAAGAAGTTTTCAGTTGCAGATTGCAGGCTGTTTCATAGATAATCGCGGGTCTTATTATAGCTTACGTCAGCCCATCATGTGCGATTTCTCACGTTGCTCCCAATACTCCGCGTCAGACTCATTCGGCACGCACGATTGCACCACCAGTAGCAACGCGCCGTTTGAGAGGCAAGCGTCGAGCTCAGCGCGTGATTAACTTACAGGGATAACGAAGGCTGACCTCCATACTGAAAAAGCAGCAAAATCTGCTAGAGGTTCTCGCGGACTTCACTCAATTCGCCAAGACTGTCAAACTATGGAGCATGGGTCTCGTCGATGCTAGGTTGGAGCTGCTTGTTAAATATTGGGATGACTTGCTAGCCAATCATAAGGATTTGATTCAGGGCGCACCTGTGGACAAAGTCGCCTCCTTGAGAGACCTTTAGAGGTCCGCAGAAGGATGCTATCTTGATGCTAAAGCGTGCCTGTATGATGCTAGGAGTCGGCTTTCGTCGAGTTTGTCAGAAGGTGGCGACTCGCTAGGCCGCCTCGTACCACACTCGCGAGCCCGCGGGCCCCCGCCTTCCAAGCATCAACATCTCGCACTTTTCCGGCCGTTGCGAGGTTTGGCAGTCGTTCCGTGATCTGTTCCAGGCGCTCATTCACCAAGATACCCGGCTCACCAACATTGAGAAGCTTTACTACCTAAAAGCAAACGTGCAGGGTGAGGAAAAAACAGTTCAGGACATCTTGCAGCTCGTTGGTTCCAATTATTCTATGGCTTGGAGCCTTCTTGTCTCGTGGTTCAAGCATCGCCGCCTGCTCGTGCAGGACCACGCCATGGCACTCCAAACACTCAATCCTCTGCGATACCTTAGAAAAGCCATGATCAACTGTGAGCGCTCAATCAGCCCGTAAAATATTGGAATGTTTCGGTGATCTCTTTTGCCCCAATCGCCATGGACCCCTCAATCTGGAGGGCCTGGGAAGACGTGCTCGAGAAGCTGGAGACAACAAGCTCAGCACAGGGGAAAGTGGCCGCTTTTGCCACCTTGTCCAGCTTTCTGCTGAGGCGCGGCC
Organism: Copidosoma floridanum; assembly: GCF_000648655.2. The sequence goes on along the minus strand of NW_019379456.1, from coordinate 2,081,033 downwards.
GCTTACTAATATCAATGGAAGCCTCGCGCCATCCCTGATTGACGAGTAATCCTGTGAGCTCGACCGGCAGTCACCCTCTAGTGCCACGCCAATGCCACTCAGCTGCAACCACCAATCTTTCGCGATCCACGCAATTGATGATGATTGCCTTGCGTCCCACGCGCCACACTAAATTGGACACTGCAACCAATTCCTAGAACTAGATGCATTTGGGTGAGGGGGTTTTGCCACTCTGCACAAGCTGTGCTGTAACTGCCAGAAGCCGGGCCACATGGCAACTATCTGTCCTTCCTAGGAAGTATGATAACATTGCAAGGCATGGTATTACAGCTTCATCCATACTGACGGTCGCAAGCGCAGGGCCACGCCTGATCCAGCACCAGCTGAGGCAAAGCAGTCGCTCTTCATCCCAGACTTCAAGGGCGGGATCGACGCTGTAGCCACCTCATTGTCATGACTAGCCGTCCTGCCCATGCTTTAGGTTCAGCTCAAGGGACTCAGGGGTGGACAGTCACAGCAAGAGCACTCGTCAAGGCTTGCTCAGAGATTTCAATTACGTTCACTGCACTGGCTCAAAAGATTGGCTCCCACATTGAGCCAGCCGTCACGAGTATCTCTGGTGTTAGAGGCGCTGTCTTGATATGCTGACTAACGATCGCAAGCTTATAGCTCCAAATCCAGAGCTCAACTTGGACGTTACAGCTGAATGCGCACTGCTTGCCCCAACTGGGATTTTGCACCCTCTCTGGACCGTTACACCCATGCACCATCGAACTCTGGAGCGATTTGCCAGACCTCTTGGACCCGACCTTCGGAGTACCCAGTGGCGTCGACGTTCTACTTGGAGCCGATGTGTATCCCCATTTACTACTGCCAGGGCAGTTATTCTATGGAGATTTTACCGCACAGCTCACCGTTGCTGGCTGGATGCTCACCAGTCACGCACTGGGCCAAGCGACATTATCCTCACCGGCCGCTTGCATGACGACTCAGGACTCCTTAGCTCCACCTTAGCATGAGAAGCTAATCGCACTGATGCAAAAATTTTGGTAATTAGAGGACGTGCCATGAGGAATTCGTCGATCCCCTGACAATATGGAGTGCGAGATCATCTTTTCCAATCATCATTGGGCGGCTGATGGGCGCTTTGTCGTCCACCTCCCACTCAAGCGCAACTGAATGCAGCAGCTAGGATAGAGCTTACCTAGTGCCAGAGCATCCCTTCGTTCACAACAGTACTAATTGCGGAATGCTCCGGGGATGGCCATTGAATATGCATGCTTCATGAACGAGTATCTCAAGTACGGGCACATGCAGTTACTGACCAACGTGAAACTCTGTGAGTAATCGGGCCCCATGCATTATATTTTGCACCATGGGATCTGGTAAGCTGGCAATTACCAGAAGAAACTGCGCGTCGTACTCAACGCATCGCAACCGACATCCACTGGCTATAGCCTTAACGTTAGCCTGCACGCCAGACTGAAGGTTCAATCCCACTTGCCGACTGTCTTGCTCTGTTGGAGAAGGTATCGGATCACCTTCTGCGTGGACATCCAAATGATGTCTTGGCAGATCTAGATTGACAATCATGACGTGGATCTCCAGCGTATCTTGTGAAGCACTGATGACTCCAGCCCACCGAAGCACTATCACTTGCTCATTGTAACTTACGGCGAAGTTAGTGCTCCCTATTTTTCCTTACGGACGATTTCACAGCTTTGCAAGGATTAAGGCCATGTTTGGCCCAATGCCGTGCTTATCGTCAAACAGGATCTGTTTCGTTAAAATGACTAAAATTCGTAGGCCGCCTCGTGAGCAATGGAGGATCAATCCCACAGCATGCTAAAAGTATCAGCACGCTGAGTTCACAAAAAATTCATCACATATTCACACTTGCAAGCACCGGTCAATTTCTTTCTTACCTTCATTCTTTTTCTCCGTTTGTTTCAGTCGGTACATTTAATCGCTCTCGCGCCAACTCCCATTATGTCTCTCTCTCTCTATGCTCTCATAAGCTAGACATTTCTCTCTTTCTCTATTATGCACCTAAATCTCCATCTCTTTTTCTCTGTTTAAGGGTCCTCCGGTCATAGGTCTTTCCTCCTCTCTTTGTTGCTTACATCATTCTGTCTCTCTCTTTCATGGCTTTTCGCGTAAGGTGTAAGAGATTGACCCGTCCTAATGATTGCAGTGGGTGGGAGAATTTAAAGGAGAGGGGGGTCTTGCTACTACTTTGAGTGGGCACGCTGGGTCAGTTCCGAACTATCTGTCTATACAGAGTGGTCTACAGTTGTCAACTGCGATCTCGAGTATCTGGCATAGTTAGGTATTATATTTATCTTATTGGCTTCTACATCTTTTTTCATCATCATTACGCACACGGGCATCTGGGTGTCACCTTTTCGGGGTCAATTTCTCTTACGCTTTCCTTTACTTAATCATTATCGTCATCTGCATCATCTTCGAGGAGCTCGGCGTGCTGCCAGTAAAGCACGGCAAAAATCCGCTTCACGGACCGTGCGACGTTTGTCAATTTGTGAGTTTTTCGAGATACGTGCGGACGTGCACGTATACGTTTTCTACACGTATACACAAGTACACACTCTTCATTTCAGGACATTTTATCTCGAAATTATAGTTCAACCTCACTCGTTTGTACTGTCGTAAATTTTTTTTTTCTTGGATCTTTCTCTTCGGAGTTTTTCCCTTAAACCACGAAATATATCTTTGTTCGTGGCTCATAATCAGTGCATTTCTTATTTATTTTACCCTGTTTCTTCCCATCCTCCATTCAGATAAATTTATAAAAATTGTTGTTTTTTTATGCAGATTTTATTTTATCATTTGTCTAATAGACGCAGCCGACAGGGCAGCAATACTCTTGCTACATTTCAAGATCGATACGTTGATGACATTCTCTCTGGTGCTGACAACGTTGAGACTACTCAAATTCGCCACAACCAGCTGATTGGCTTGTTGCAAGCTGGAGGCTTCCCTTTGAGGAAGTGGGTGGCCAATGATCTGGAACTGTTGCGTGACCTCTCTCCAGATGTCCGACTGAGGCCGATCTGGTGGTGGCTCAGCATAGACGGTCTTGTCAGCGAACTCGGTGTAAGCTGGGACCCGATCGAGGGTCGCTTCAACCTCACACCACCTACCCTACAGTCACAGCCGACCGAGCCTGCGATTATTACTGCTCTAGGACGACTCTTCGATCCCTGTGAATGGATCGTGCCCGTCGTTTTAACTGCAAAATTGATCATCAGGATCTCTGGTGAGTGCGACTCGAATGAGATGAGCCCGTGCCTGCAGCCATGCCTGCAGACATTGCTATTTCTTGCTGGATTGGCTGCAGTCCTTCTACTAGCCTGCACTTCTTCGCATTCGCAGATCCAAGCTGACGCGTAATGGTGTACTCGCGCGCTGAGGGACCAGCCAACAGTGTTCGCGTACGTATCTTGATGTCAAAGACCAAGCTGACCTCCATCAAAAACTTGCAGCCAGATGCCATCAGTCTCACACACATGACGATCCCTAGATTGGAGCTACGAGCGGCACTGCTCGCGGCGAGTCTGCTACGCATGGTCACTGAGGAATACGCTATGAGCGTTGAGCACTGTCACGGCTGGAGCGACTCTCAGATCATGCTTCACTGGCTCCGATCGTCAGAGCCAACGAAAAACTCGTTGATGGACAAGTACGTGACTCATATTCAGAAGCTTCTGTCATCCCAAGTTTGGAGATATGTTCCAACGGCCTCTAATCCAGCGGATGTGGCGTTCCAGAGCACGGATCTGTCCACACTTCGACAGACGTAAGGTTGGTAGGAAGGCTCCTCCTGGCTCGCGGGTCCTCTTGATTCATGGCCAGCCGAGAAAACAACATTGCCACGCTTCGGCAATCCAGTTGTTGACGGTACCCTGCAATCTTGCTACGATGTTCAATGCTCTGCACTAAATACGCTTGAGAAGTTCTAGGATCTGAGCCTTCTCTTTGGCTGTGTCGCTTGATTACATTGCTGGATCCATTGTCAGCTGCCTCGGCTGCATCGAGATTCCGCCCCCCCCCTGCCTTTCACCCCTCTGATGACGATCAAGCTGCGCGATGCCGACCTCGCCCATGTCTACTTAAGTCAGCGACAATTCTTCGTGCTAGAGCTTGCGAGCTTGCAAAAGGACGACCATATTCCTGCAAATAACCCACTGCTTCCCTTAGAACTGATTCTCTCTAGTGACATCCTTCGAGTTGGTCGTCCCCAACATTCTACGCTTACCTTCAACGAGAAGCACCCACCGATCCTTGACAGTCGTTGCAGCCTCGCTATCCAATGGGCTCATGCTCGTGCTCTCCACGGAGGATTCAGAGTTACCAGTGCCTATATGGCTCGCAAGGTCTAGATTGTTGGTGGGTAATGGCGAATCAAACGCGTTCTCCGGAAATGCGTTATCTGCACAGGACTGCAAGCACGGCCGGCCACTCAACACATGGCACCATTACCAGCTGCCCAAATCACCCCTGCTCGCGTTTTTTCTAGCACTGGAGCAGACTATACTAGCCCGTTCAACATTTCGTCCGCTAAGGGCCGAGGCATGCGCACAAGCAAGGGCTACGTCGCGATCTTCGTCTGCATAACCACCAAGGCAGAGCACCTCGAGCTTATTGGCGATCTCTCTACCAAATCGTTCGTCGGGGCATTCACCAGATTCTGCGCTAGGCGTCGTCGGCCCTCAGAGATTTTAAGCGATAAGGCCACCTGCTTCCACGCCGCAGACCGTGAAATGCGTGAGGCTCTCCAAGATGCTGAAAAAAGGTGCGAGCGTGTTGCTGGCTCACTTGCCGAGCAAGGCGGTACGTGACACTTCATTTCTCCTTGGGCACCCCACTTTGGCAGATTATGGGAGGCTGGTGTCAAAGCGATGAAACATTATCTCCGACGTGCCTTTGGACCACGCCACCTCACCTATGAGAAGTTCTCCACCGTTTTGGCCAGCATCAAGGTGATTTTCAATAGCTGCCTTCTCACTCCACTCACTGGAGGCTTAGATGATCTGGACATCCTTACCCCTGGGCTCTTCCTTGTCGGCGGCCCGCTCCATTCTGTGCTTGAGACCAGCACCCCACCCGAGAAGCTCGATCCATGAACTGGAAGGTTCCACGTAGTAATTTTCAGATTGACGACGTCGTCGCCGTGGTGAACGCCATGCTTTCCCAGTCTAGCAGCGCCTGGCTGCTTGGTCAAATTATCTCGGTTTATCCTGAATCCAACGAACTCGTTCGCGCTGCCACCATCTGGACTATCACTAGGGAATACACCCTTCCTATCAGCAAGCTCTCTCTGCTGTCCATTCGGTCTCCTGGTACTGGTGATGCTACCTCCAACGGCCCTGTGGCTGAATTAGATTCAGTTACAGTGGGTGGCATTTGGTGTCGTTCATAGAACGAGGTGGATAGATTGTGTGAGATTTGTCTTGCGCCCTCACGTCCTTCCTCTTTTTCTCTTTCTGCACTGGGGAGAGAGAGCTGCGGCTAGCTCGAAGGCACTGCCGTCGCCGGAAAATGGAGAGACTGTCGATGGAACTAACGGCTGAAGGAGCTGAGACTGCGTACCCACTAGAAGACCACCGAATCGGACCTCCACGTTGCTTCACTTTCTTTACAAATATCTGTATCGGCAAATCTGCCAAGTTGTGTCTCCATCAAAATGGAGAGTGATTAAAACACTAATATATATTATTAGTATGTATAAAGTCAATCTGTTTACGTTCTGAACAGTGTTAAAACATAGATAGTATAATTTTTAAATCCAAGACCAAAGTCTTACATGATAAAAAGTTTATTTTAAATAAAATTTTTTTTAGAATTTGTTAAATTCATGGAGTGGCAGTTAGAGGTACGTTGGGGGTAGTAGGAGAGTTTTGTGGAGTGTTCCACACATTAAAATATATAGTATAGAAATATATTAAATGTGTGTGTGCTTAGAAAAAGTAACTTACTTATGTCCTTCAAACATATGTATTAATAACATGATGGAATTATGCTAACATCTACGTAACTTGTTGTTTGTCCTTATAATTGACCCCCTCCCTCTTCCACATAATTTACTTTTGCATATAGGTTTTATATGATAGTTTTCATACCTGGTGGTGCATGTCACCAGGTCAATCACCAGGCCTGAGGGACTCTATGTGTTACCCTGGTGAGATGCTCACCAGGTGCGAAATCTGTTTTTAGAATTCAAGGTGCAGTGAACGTTTAAAAAAATGCTTGAAGTAACAAAATACCTATTTTTACTTATTTTTTATACCACCTAGGAGGCGAATAGGAGAATGTGCACATATACGAGGTCTATTCAAAAAGTATCGCAAGTTTTGCACTTTTTTTAAAAAAGTGTTTATTTATTTATAAATATCCATGCCATTCCCTTAAGTTATTTCTCTCTTGCGATTTTTTTAGCTTCTCCTCTGATAAGGATACTCCTAAACTGTAGCATGGCATTGTTTTTTTTGGGCCTCTTAAGTCTTTAAAACAGAAACAAGTGACAATGGGCCATGTCTGAAAAATACGGTGACTAAAAAAGTATTACTGTATTGTTTCTGACCCACAAGTTGTGCACAAGCAAAAATACATTAGCTGAGTTGGTATAAAAATACAGAAGCCAATTTTTGTTCTTCCACAAATGTGGGCATTTCTGGTAAATTGCCATGTGCAAATTAGATATAAGTCGCAAGTGATATTATTTATGAACCATACTACCATGTGGCAAGAACTCATGGTGCACCAACTCTCTAAAGTTAGATCAGTGGAATTAGTCAATACTGGATTCAACTGTGGAGAGATTTAACTTTAGGCATTGCCCCAGCAATCAAAGAGAACTGTGATCAAAACCTTTACATTATGACTAAACTTGGCAAGCTTTCTTGATCTTGGCTCATGCGGAAGCTCAAAAAGGAATGATTACGCATTACTTTTAATGACATAATTATAAATTTAAGATTTATCACCAGATATGATCTACTAAAGGAAATTTAAGTGGTCATCATAATATGACGTCTTCTTGGTAATGTTGACGTAATAATGTTAATGGTTGAAAATTAGAAATTTTGGCACTAATTATGTACAAATCCATCTCATGATCGAGTCATTGGTTATGAATAAATTATAAAAACCAACCGATGTATTTGCGTCTTCATCATCTTCTCTAACGGTACTTTCAATATGTAAATGTTTATTTTATCAATATTGTATTTACATTTTTAACTTTGTCAGCATAAGTAAAGAACACGAGTACCAACATAACGCCATCGAAAAAAAAATCAAATGCACGTAGTTTTCGATGATTCAAAATTCACGATACTCTTTTAACGGACTTCATTTATATGTTTACAGAAAGTGACTTATGTGAACTTCACATGCTTCTGGAATATATATCAATAAGATGGTAGAATTCTGCGGACGTTTGCATTATTCCACTTTTGTCTTTATAATTCCCCTCACATACATGTGATTTCCCGCATAAGTACCCTCCGGATAAACATCTATATTATATATATATATATATATATATATACTAGAGCGCACAGTGGCTCAGTCGGCTAGGTCATGGATTGGCACGCGGGAGACCGCGGTTCGATTCCCGGTCAGTGCGACTTTTCGGACGAGTACCTTCGTGATTTTTCACATGTGCTTTTTCACCACGCAATGCTCCTCAAGGAGAGTTTAGGTAACCTTCTCGCAGCAAAAACTGCCTAATTTCCCCCTTAACCCCTCCTGCACTGGAAGGCTTCCCATCCCTTTCCTTGTCCCTTTCCCAAGTACTGAGTGCCCATAGTAGTGCCCTTATTAAAGGAGCCATATGTAGAGCACTAAAATATTGTGTGTATATGTATATATACATGTATATATANTATATATATATATATATCAATTGTTAGTATAACAGTTGTTAATTATTCACATGCGCTAAAAATTATTTACTTACTTCTTTATTATTTCAGTTCAAATTTTTTTTAATGCATCTCTTCTTGAAAATTTATTTCCACTATAATTGCAAATTTCTTTGTGCTCTACATTATGTACATGTAAATTATGGTTGTAAATGAAATAATTTTTTTAATTTTTGGTCAAAGATAAATTTCCAAGTGCTAAGTGCCTATAGTAGTGCCCTTATTACTTATTAATAAAGAGACGGACTTAGAGCACTATAATATAACATAATATATACATACACATACTAGTGGATCCTCGCCCCCAGCTCGCTCCAGTCACCAAGCCCCGGATAATAGTATGCTAGCGGCCCACCCGTCTCGGCTTCGCCCCACACTCACCAAATGGAACACCGTAGTGTGTTGATATGTAATGTGAAACATTTTCAGTTAAAATTTTAACATATGATTCTGACACTTTTTAAAACAAAAATCTTCTTATTAACAATGTATTCGTTTGTTATCCATACAGTTAATTTGATCAAGTAAAAAGTTATTAAAAGTGAAAAAAATATAATAATGCTGGAAAGTACTGTAAATTTCTTATGCCATAAAATAGTCGGTGGCCCTAAAAGGCCGTTGATTTGCAGTTTCTCCCGTATAATCTATAAACAGGGATATTTTTTTGAGCTGCACAGATTAAAAACTCACAAAAAATATATATAATTAAAAAAAATTTTTTTCTCTTATCTTACAACATTATAACCACTGCAATGAAGTCCTAGAGCTTCATCTCTACATTTTTATCGCCACAAAAAATACAAATACGTATTCTACCTATTTAAAATTGTGGAAAATTCAAGGAATTACTATAAGGGTTATAGTGAAAAGCTGATCTCTCACTTAATAAACTCTTTATTTATCAATTTTGATGTTGCTTCCATCTCGACAGATGTTCAACGTAATTTTCTTGACGCCTAAAATTGTATTTATAAGATGCATTTAAAGTTTTTTTTTAAATTCTCCCACTTTCCACTTTTGGCATGGTTAAGACCTTTGTGAGCCCTAAAAACTGTTTTTTGTCAACTTTAGTACGTTCTTATATATTTGTTAGCAAGGCAGTTTGACGTCCGATGGCCCTGAGAAAGATTGGTAATTTTCTTAAGTAAAACTCTTTCTTGACTGAAGTTTCTAGCTAACGTAATTGCCTCTATACCTCAGGGTGATCTTCTCTGGTTTGTTATCGTAGCACCACACTGATTGGAAGAAAAATACCAACGTACAAAGCTCTGGAGCTAGTTTTAGAACTCTTTCTAAACGTCTCCTAGTATAACGTCAAAGACGTTGGTGTCCAAAGCACTTTTTTTCTTGCGGACTCAGTTGTTTTGGTGATCTAAGGTTGAGAGATAAGTTCGTGATTCTTGCCCGTTGGAGAGTGTCCCGTTGGTTCACGTTTATTTTTCTTTCGTAGATGTTAGGTTCTTGAACAACTCCACTCGTGAAGTCTACCAGTGAATAACTGACTTGGTTCAATAGTGGCCGGCTTTACATAGTCTTTTTGTCGATGAATCGTTTCCCACAATGGTAGTAAAAATGTATTTGTTGGCAAGGTAGTTTAAACTTAGGTCTCCCTTAAAAGGAACAATGAGATTGATGGTTAAGTAGAGAACGTCAATACTGAAAATGGCCTTGAAAAGGGCCAGTGGTAAAAATATCCAGTTATTCCTTATTATTATTCTTGATGATACAGAGCCAGCTGCGAGTAGCTTGACTCTTATCTTTGGAGTCGCTCTATACGGAGACCGTACATAAAGGAGGTACGCCACTGACCAAAGAATATCTCGTCTTCAGGTCATTCCCCGGATAACCAACTGCTCATCGTTAGTCGGAAAAGTGGGCCTAGAGAATACCTTCTCTGTAGGTATGCCGTTGGGAATACCACTATGAAGGAAGCTGTTGAAGGAAGCTGCCCGTACTTTTCAGGGCTGTCTTCCCTGACTTGCATTTAAAGTAGAAAATTTTCTGGTTGCACCAGGCTGGATGGTTGAACAGCCACAAAATACTTAAGTTTTGGCACCCGTTATGCTCTGGCTAGACACGTCTCCTAGTATTTCCCTGGAGACGTTGACGTTCTGAACGCCAATTATCCCGTGGCACTCGGTTGTCTTGGCGATCTGGGATAAAAACCGATTCATCTCGCTTTTCCATGAAAGAAGGGTATTTATCGGTAGCTGGAATGCCCAGCTCTATGACTAACAACTTTATTCTGGGTGTACTGTTGATGAACGACTTCGATAATTGGCACCTCGATGGGGCGTCTTATAACCACTCTCTACTTTGTTTGATTGTGGGTGGCTTTTATTTTACCTCGATGTAACCTAGCGGATGCGACTGAACCAAATCGTGAAGCTAGCTTATTTTAACAAAACCTTAAGCCTTTTTATCGCTATTGTTACCACCTAGAATACCTTTGACAGTTAATTAAATAGTAATGTTAATCAGAAGTTTCAGTACATCGGATGTGTTGTATAATGTAACAAGTGTAACGTATAGTATCATAGCTACACGTACGTGCACCCCCTTTTCCTTCGGCCCAGTGAAGACAGTTGTAGTAGGAGAGAGGAGGAGAATGAGTAGTTAAGATGCCGAAGGGAGCCCTTTCTCTGGTTGGAACTGGCAAGAACAAAGGTCTTACACTCGTTACGCGCTCTTCTCTCGTTTTAGATGAATAAAAAAGTTCATATTTGTTCCTCCAGTATTTTCTTCATAAGCACCCCAGGGCTACAATACCGTGATACAGTTTAGTGTCGGTGGGGTGGTTATCGCAGTTGAATAAAATAAAAGTAAATTTATTTTGGTCGTTGTCGATGGTAAAGTATCGAGTCTCACTATTTATGGAAAACACACATAGTATCGTGCCACGAAATAAATAAGGAATTGCTACAAGAGGAATCACCGAAACTAGGAGTTGCCAAAGCATGGAGAGAAGCAACTTCCAAATGAGGACCAAGGTAAAAGAATACTCGGAACTACTATTGAAGATCGGGCAAACAAGGATGTTAAGGGTTTTGCTCACCAGTGTTCTAGCCAGGAGCATATAGTAAGCACGTAACATTATAAATAAACGATTATATTTACAATGTCCCGGGGGTTCTGTTAAAAGTCTTGGTGCGATATAAATGTATTTTTGTTGCTATATTTATTTTGCGTTTAATATCCTTTTCATAAAATCGGTGGCGTGTCACTAGAGTAATTTATCGTATGACAGAAATAATTGGGATCGTAAAGAAAATTGATTAGGTTGAAAGCGAGACAACGATAAATAAATAAATAATAAATAAATTTGACACGCGATAACAATTAAAATAAAACGGGTTTACCATCGTGGAGTAACGCAGAGAATCGTAAAGCAATTTATAAGTGCTTAAGCGCTTCCATAGAGGCAGGAAATAAAGAAAAACGAAAAAAAAATAATAGAGGACCTACAATGCAAAATTTCAAAAAAGAGCAAAGTGACGCGATAAATTTTAGGGAGGACGAAATTCTCTAGGATCCGAAAAATGAGTCAGAGTCAGAAATGCTGACCATATTTTTGGAACACTCCAGAATCCCCAAAAAATGGGATAAAATAATCAAAAAACAGCGCCTTTTAGCGCTAAAAATAAAAAAAAAATGAAACTTAGTACTGTGAAAGAAAAAGTTGCCACAACGACTGTACAAGCAGCAGGGCCAATTTTGTAAAATTTTAGTATGGGTCATACCGTAAACAGTGAGTCATTCTTGAAAGACGCGGGATATGGGGCCGAAAAAGTAATGAGCGTCTATATGAGAAACAGGGCAGTACACGTGGGAAACACACTCAGAAGTTTTAATACACATCGAAAAATACAACAAAACAACCCGCACATTCTCGTAGAGATTATCCCAAAAGGATATGGAGGATTGTCACGTACCTAGCAGTTAGATATTTAGGAACCTGTTAACGAACTGATAGGGGTATGAAACCAAAGTATAGGATATCAACAAAGGACACCGAATTTGATTTTCACCTGCAGAGCAATAACATAAATGTGGAATTCCTTCTACACAAACAACATCCGGTTTCACCATATGTGCTATATACCAGCCGCATAGTACACCAGCAAGCCAAATACATGCAGCTTTCAAATGCTTACGATGTACTAGCTCAGGCAAATAGTGCATCGAAAGATATCTCAATATTTTATAGGGACATTAGGAGGTAAGTTAAAGGATATAGCTGTGGACCAGTTTTGTGCGCAGTTTTCACTATTTAATACAGTTAATGAATTTTTATTAATACTCTCACGACGACTTAAAAGCATGGGGGCGCGGAGATGCTGTTAGCAGAGCTGAAAATGTTAACGCAGTACCCAAGTGAATCGATTGCACAATACTGCTGTTGGGCACAAAGATTATGTAATAGAATCATGATGACCCGTGATTCGAATCCACACCTGGGGGAAGTGAAGAAGACAGTACTGAAAAACAATTCAGACAGGAAAGCAGCCAAACGATTTGTGTACGACCTCAGGGCACCATGGGGTTGGAATGTAGCTGGAATTACACTGGCAACGATAGAGGAAGCTATAGAAGCCGCCACAAGCTTAGACAACGAGATAGGCTTGCGTAACATGGAGCAAGGACTGTAAAATTCCTATGCAACTCAGAAAAGTTACCCCAGAGATAAAAGATATTCAAAAATAGATGATTTAGCAAGCAGCGATGCACCAATAGAAAGGTCTTTGTAGAGGATACTACAGATACTCTACTAATGAATGCAAAAGCTGTATGTAGATGCACTAACTGGAAAATTACCACACTCTGATAAACTACCCAATGAACTGTGCACGGAATCTGTCATAGAGGAGAACAAGAGCTGAACTGCATTTAATAATTCATCTTTTGTTACACGGCAAAATGGTCTCAACTTCAATGGTAATAATAATTATTATTTATAGCAAAAAAAATATGAACATGGTGGTAACAGACGCCGTAATGATAATAAATATAATGAAAAAAATAATAATAATAACTGTAACAACAATAATAACCATCCTAACATCAGCCAGTGGCCACACAATGGTTATGCAGGTAATTATAACAGGCCAAACAGAGTGAATCGAAATTTTGATCATAAAAACAGAAATAATAGTACAACTTAGAGTAATTGTTATCGAGGGCAGTATCAATATTGAATGGGTTATAATAACTAGGGCCAATAACGAGAAAATAAGGCCACGCATTTCTGGAAAAAGTCACAAGACGCAAGGATAAGTCAGCCCTGCACAAGTTTAAACTCCAACGATGCTCTATGCACTCCTTAAACATTGAGAATTCAGCAATAGGCAATTAGGTAATAAACACGCTTAGTAGTAGAGGGGCAGCTGGCGTACACGTAGACAAGGAAACGCACAAAGGTGCATACATATGGCAGGTAGAGGCAGAGGAGCTCAATAGCAGTCCTCCAATCTTAATACAGCACGTAAAAGAGCTTGTTAGTAAGTCCTGTAAAGTTATATTTCGGGTAAGAGAACCACTGACTACGAGCGCGTAAGTCAGTAGGATAACTTGCAAAAATAACTGGCTTCAAAACAGCCCACAAACGGGAGAAAAAGAACGAGGAAATAGTAGATACGAACTCTCTTGTAGAATCACAAATATATTGAGAGCAGGTAAGACCCCCCCTCCCCTCAATATGTAAGAAAAGCTCTTGGCTACAAAATGGTACAATAAAATCTTACAAGTGCAGAAATGTCGATGGTAAAGGAAGACAAAATTCGTCCAGACACTTTCGTTAACAAAAGTACCTAAGTTAAAATTATTGGAGTTACGCACGGCGAGCGTAGCACGTTGGGTATAGTAAAAATATTACTAAATGGCCTCATTTGTACATTACATATGATCCCACGAAACTTTCCGATCGATGTAAAAGGTATAATTAGTTGGGATATTTTTAAAATGTATAATGGCCCGGAGAATATTTTGCAATCGGGAGGCATGAAAATAAAAGTAAAGCCAGAGACGCTTGAAATTCCTGCCAGAACAAGGCAAGTGGTATATGCTCGTGTAAGAAAAACGAGAAAAAATGTTACTATTAGTTAGGTCCCTTTGCAGAAAATTGATGAAGAAGGCGTTTCACTCGGAAATTTCATAGCCATACAGAATGAGGGAAAAGTTTATGCAGAGTAAATATTATACAAGAGATAAAACGGTTAAAATATTGATACCCAAGATTGATTTATTAAAATGCGAAGTAATGCAAGAGGCTGAACCGTTCAGCGTCGAAGGGGACGACGCGAGGGGCTTGAATGAGGCAATGATAAGGATGTTCAAAACAAAGCGAGGAAAAGGAAAATTTGATGAAATAAGAAAATATGAACATAAAATAAGCAAGAATAATATTAATTTAATGAGTGCCGATAATTTTGACGGTATATTAAATAAAAAAGGAATTATGAGACTTAAAAAAATAATGCAACTCATTGAAATGTCTAGCTGTAACGAGGAAAAAAAATCACATGTCCTTAAACTTATAGAACATAATCCCTTCGTGTTTGGTCTGGATGGAGAGCCGCTAAGGGCCACTGATATATTGAGACATTGCATCAAGACTACAACAGACAAACCCGTGACGACCAAGCACTACAAGTACCCGCTGGCACTCAGGGAACAAATGAAGGAAGAAATATAAAAATTTCTAGTACAATGTTTAATTAAACCATCAAAATCGCTATACATTCTAACATGTAGATCGTACCCAAGCATGCGGGTTTCAACGAAGAGAAGCGTTGGCGCGTAGTAACCGATTTTAGACAGCTCAACGAAATTACCGTAGGAAGCTGCCATCTCTCATCATTCCAGAGTAACATACTCTAAAATTTAGCGTTAGCTCGATTCATAACAGTAATCGATCTAAAACAAAGGTTTTTTAAAATTGAAATTCACGTAGAGGACGAACATAAAACGACGTTCTCTGGTCCAGACGGGCATTATCGGTATAGGAGAATACCAATGGGGTGTACGGACTCACCCAACACATGTCTAAGTGATTTTTCACTCACTTTGGCAGGTCTACAAAGACATAAAATAAAGGTGTACCTAGATAATATGATGATATTTGTTAAGAACGAAGGACGCTTTAGTAGACTTTAAAATCGTTCGGAAAAGGTCAAATTCACCATTGAATCAAAAAAGTGCCAATTTCTAAAACGAGAAGCGAAAGTGTTAGGGCATATTGTTGGAGATGGGCAAAAATAAACGAACCCAAAGAAGATCGAGGCAGCAAAAAAATACCCAAGACCCACTAATGTCAAAAAAATTAAAGAATTTCTTGGGTTTGTCAGCTACTACAAACGATTCATCCAGAATTATGCGGAATTTTCTCAGCATCTCTCCAAGCTCTTGAAAAAAGGAACAGAGTTCAAATGGGAAGAGCAGCAGGAGCAAGCCTGTAAGACACTTGTCAAAGCGTTATGTGGTAATCTGGTACTCATTGCACCTGATCTGGACAAGCCCTTGAAAGTTATAATGGACGCGTAGAATTACGCAATAGAGGCAACATGAATCCAAGACGAACTGGAGAAAGATAGACCGTGTGAATATGCTTCACGTAGCCTCTGAGAAAGAGAAGTACGCTATCTGACGTATGATAAATGATTGTATATCGGCCAGGCATTTCAAACAAAGCACCTGATGCACTTTCTCAAAATCCAGTAATAGGAGAGGGAGAAATAAATACTGAACGGCCAAACTAAGAACTGTATCGGCTGGTGGACGAACAGGAGAAAGCAGGACTAGCAGATAGCGATAAGCCTCCAGTGCAAGTTTTTAAAATATGAGTGACCTGCAAACAGCACATTCAAGGGAATACCAAAAAAGGAAAAATCAATTACCCAGACTTAGAGGAGTCAGATAAAAGGGTGCGAAAGAAAAAACAGTTATTTAAGGGACAGAATGAAAATAAACTCAACATAAAAATAGAGTTCACAGGTCCAGATGTATTAGACAATGAAGCAAAAAAAAAGAAAGAAGGAGCACAGATTGACAAAAGGAGCAATAAGCACGGAAACGAAAAAACATGTGGGGAAGCGGATTTAGAATTCAAAAAATCAGATATGGGAAACTATAAGAAAGAAAGGGGAAAAGCTATACGGCAGGGATGACATCAGAGAAAAAACGGCAAGATCGATTGCTACTGCAGGGGATGATCCTATTTCCCTAAGGAATAACAGATAAAAAATTAGGTTATATTATGAAAGAACCAGGATTCCAAAGGAAAGTAAAAACGACGAGTACGCTAACAGCTCGATGAAAGAAAGCGAAAAATGCGCACGAGATAGCTAGATACATTAAACAGACAAATGCCGAGTTTTTTAATTCGAGAGCACAGAAACAAACTTCACTCCAACGAGAGAAGCGGATAAGCAACCGAATATACACGATTTGTTAGAGGCAAAATCAGATGAAGTGTGGGTGCAAGTTATGATTGACTTAAGAAGGTGAGACGTAGAGGGTAGGCCTGGAATGAGGATTGATGTGTGGGAGTCCAACAAAAACATACCTGAGGATAAAGCATCATACGAAAAAGGAGAAAAAACAGACTTAACAATGCGGAAAATTTATAAGGAAATCCAGTTTAAATAACCAAAGGATTAAATAATAAAAGAGCCAAACTTACCATCAGACACAAAGGCTCTGACAGACAAAAGGTTAGAGTATTTTAAAGATAATACCGGGAGAGAAACGAATAAATGCATTTAATCTTATAAAATACTTTTAAAAGTCCCAGGACTTTGCACACCCCGCCAAAAAATTGCCTATTTCGTAGCCTAATACGTTTATTTAATCTTGACCTTTCGACTGACGAGCTGAGAATCATACTAAAAAATTCAGAATACCTCCAAAGGGGTAGAAAGCCAGAGAAAATAGAAAATATACTAAAGATGCA
The DNA here is from genome assembly GCF_000648655.2 of Copidosoma floridanum. Next base: position 2,064,140 of record NW_019379456.1, on the reverse strand, counting down.
TACAAAGTATGAAAATGGGAAATGTATATATATATTTTCGCAGGAATTCAAAAAAAACGTGTTCGTACGAAAAAAAGAAGTCAGACACTTACATCTAGAACGTAACGGCGAGAACCAGAACGTAACGTATGGGCATCAGAAGAGGGAGAAGATCCACCTTTATGCCAAAAACTAAACAAAATTGAAAGCTATCTTCTTAGGTATCTCGAAAACCTGGCGTTTATGAAGGAAACGAAAGCGGTACCCATTACGGAAGAGATAGATCCCTTACATGAAAGTGGGTACATAAACCCAACGTGCATGAACAACTAGAAGAAAAACGTACGTAAAGCTAAAAGTACTAACGAGAGAAAGATAACACTCAAATCAAACATAAAGAAATATATGAAAGCCCTTAAGGAAATAATAGTGGCAAACAGCATGGAAACAAATTAGGATTGTTAGAGATCTAGTGATTCTTAATCTTACCTAATGGGGATACTTTGTCGACATTTCATAGGAAGTATACAACAACACTAGATAAGCCGCAGTGCTCTACACCAACACACTAATAATTTCACCGACAAATCAAAGATTCAAAGTCCTTAGAGAGTACCATGAAGCAGCAATGGGCGGGCCTAGAAGTATGAAGAAAACATATAGGGGAGGGTGGAGCACTACCGTCACTCATTCTGTTTTCGATAATTATGAAAAAACTAATATATATGTATATATATGTATGTATATATATATATAATGTATAAATATAAATCACTTAGTTGAAAGTCTTGAGAATACATTGCAGAGTTAATAACGTTAATTAATATTGAAACTTTAACAATACTGAGCAAAACCACTGACTCTTTACGTGGCGCACAGCTCGTCATGGCGGGGTACTATTTGCCTTAGGGTGGGGCACAGTTGTTCTTAGGAACAAGAAACAAGATTTAAAATTTGCACAAAGTACCAAACTATCTGCTCAAAAATACTTTTTTTTTCTATTAATATATTTTTCCCATACATGCAGCGCATATGAAATAGTGAAGCTTTTTAAATTTTAAACATTTTAATTGAATTAAAATGAAAAAATTTATAATTTGTTGTGAACAAGATTTATTTTTATTACTAGGGTGTATTGACATAAAGCTTTTTCCTGCTCTGCAGTAAAAATTATCTAAAAGCCTTTACCTGTTAAAGTATCAAGTAATAATCAACATATCAGTTTCAAAGATTTGAAAAATCACCAGCTTACACAAAAATTACAATAAAAACATAAAATATACTTGTCTGTTGTTTTTTTGTTTTTGCATTGTCATGCTTCATAAATTTATATTGGAGCATCGTCCTCGGGATTCCAAACTCCTGGGCAGTACCTTTAATAGATTTTCCATTGCAAATACTTTTAAGAGCTAATTCTATATCTCCATCCGTCCAGCTGTGTGCTGTCACTTTTTTTTGTACTTCCGCACCATTGTCAACAAAACAGAATCCTAACCTATAAAGCTGAGATGATGACTGTCGCTAGTGACGAACTGTGCCCTCCTGCAGGTGGCAAACTGTGCCCCTTTTAACGCTCTTTTCCAAATTATGAATAACTTTGTTAATATTCATGTTAAAATTCCAAAAAAATTCGACAAAGTATTAAAGCAATAAAACTTTTAATCCTGTCTGATATAATCGATACAGGAGTAAAATCCATTGCTTGGCCGGTACAGAAAAACTTTTGTCTGACGATTATTTTTGGCTCAAAATTTTAATCTCCTGTTTTACAAAGTTAATGAAGATTTTTCGTTTAATTTCTGAAGACGTGTTAAGTAAACGCCGTAGAAATGAATTTCCAATAGAATTGACATTGAAATGTGTCTTATCGATAAAAAAAATCAGGATGACGAAGTCACCCGCCTGATGGCTAGTACCCCACCCTCCCCTAGTAAGATCGCAAATGACTACTACTGGAGAAATATGTGCCCAGACATAAGGCAAGTTACTTTAAGGTGCCTCTCATGTCAGACGAAGAAACTTGTAAGAGTAAAAACAAAATAAATAAACTATACTCATTACAGACACACCGAGCAGACCATTTTAAAAAGTCTTAATAGACTAATTCGGACCCATCAGTAAACCATCAGTAAATGATCACACACATATTTTATCTATGTAGGAATGGCTAACGAACCTTATTTTTCTGCACTTATAACAAGAGCAACAGCAGAGGAGACCGTGAGGGCAATCACTGATAAATTTATAGCATACTTTGGACCCCTGGAACATCTACTATTCGATCGAGGTACCCATTTCATGAATTAAAGCAAGATTGTTTTGAACAGATGAAATAGATAGCACAGGATTCCTTTAGATAAATGGGGCCATTTAACGAATGCATCACATACTCATGGAATAAATAAGAGCATAAGTAGAGAAAGAGGATCAATGGGACGAACACTTACCGTTGTGCATGCACTCATACAATACAGCGGATCATGACAGTACGGGATATTCACCGCATAAGCTTGTTTTCAGACAGAGAGTGAGAAAACCTTCTAGCTTTAGAACATCACCCAACGGTCAGACGTCGAACGAATATTTTAATGAGTTGGTAACAGCACTGACGAAGATGAGAACCATCGCTGCAATGAATCAGGTGTGAGCGAAATACCTGTCAAAGTATTATTACGACCGGAAATTAAACACGAAATACTATCTCGAGGAAAAAACGGTTTATGTGTCAAAAGAATCATCGAAAGGGAAATTCAACGCCTAATACGAAGGCCCGTACGAAATAACCAGCATTGATTATACAAAAAGTATGTCAAGCTTCAAAGAAAAGATGAGGTGAAAATATTACACGTGGATGAAACGAAAAAAGCATGCGTATTAAAAGCCTTGACTGAAAATGCAAACATAGAAAAAGACACGGATGTTCTCGCAGCCCTTAGACGCACTGCGAGAATACAATGAAAAATAGGGAAGAGTAAGGAAAATGGCGACAATCGATGTCAATGTAAGGAGGCATGTGGAGACATTGTCAGGCAATAATACTGATAGTGGCAAAGTAGTTTTATTTGGAAAATAGTAAATAAAATGAGGTATCAATTATTTCATTGTTCAAGTAAAACAAAAATAGGGCACGGGACGCTACCTCATATAATAAAAAAAAAAATCAGCTATCGATAGTTTTGTCTTTATTATTGTAGTTGAAAAATTCATTATACAATAAGACTGTAATTCGTAAACTATTAACGAGTTTCTGATATATACAACAACTTTTTTAAATTTTGTATATTTAAATACATGCACTTTTTTTCTCTCTCTCAATTTTTTTCTCTTTCCTTTTGTCCTCCTTTTTCTACTTATATATGTTCTCTCCTGTGTCTCCGTCCTCATCCCTACGGAAAACGCTCGATGGCCAGTTCCCGAACCCCATCTATCAGCGAGGATAAATTTGGAATGGGCTTTGCGGAATAATTATTAGAACTGCAGTAGCAGCTGGTAAAAGACGGGTTGAGTGTGCTGACAGTCAACAGACTGTTGTTGATCTACAAAAGAAAGACAGGAAAGTTAAAACAAGCCATCAAAAAAAAAAAATTTCTATAAGCATAATCACGAATAAGAGAGTCCTTACGCATATAGCAGACCACTCCACCAACGGGGCCCTTCTAGGTTGGATGCCGATACATTAACGGCCACAACAACGAATGTATCGTGGCACAAACAGCCCACAGATCCGATGTATGAGGCCCCTGACACCAAAACGTCACAGCAGGTTTGCAACACGGAACCCGAGGAAGGGCACGGAGGAGTCCAGCAACAGTCCTGGAACCGCACGTGGACAACTGCCTCGTGGGGCAATAAACGTCGCAACATACGACGCCACCCCGGTACTTATACCTTTGCACAGGCAAAGGCGAAACACCAGTAGGCCAGTCCGGCTCATGGACGGAAAGTAGTAGGAAAAAGCAACCGTAAGGGTCCACGACCAACCTCGTCTCCAGCTAAAAAAAAAAAAAAGTTTACTCAAAGATTTAAAGAGAAATATCACGGACGTTCAGGAATCAATAAAATATAATACACTCTGCACGGTGAGATAGGCAAATAATGTGGGCTAAAGCCGTTGACCCCTCAAGTACCACGACCTGAGCCCCACGGGCACGTCCGACGGAGGGCACTCGTAGCCAAATAAACAACAAGACAGACTGTAAGCGAAAGCAAATAAGATATATATATATAATTACTTACAGATATAGAAAAACTTACAGATATAGAAATGAGGATACTCCCATGAAAGCAGCTGCAGCACCTCAGGGCCTCTTCCCTCGCAGCGCTCTCCAGAATAGCGCAGATCCTACTTGTATAATAGAAATACTAGATTGGCCGAATAATGAGGAATACTCCACCAAAAAAAATATCGTCATGTAGGTGAGTGGTAAAATAACGGATATTCGTCTTTGGCAACACCTTAAAATTGTTGATAAGATGTTTAAAAAATTCACACAAGTGAAAAATCATGTTTTTTTAAAAATTACTAAAAAACTTGAGACTGTGTAAAAAAACGTTAAAAACAAAAAAAGTTTTGTAAGGAGACTTACAAAACGCCGCAAAAATTTTTAAAATCAGTTAATTCATTTATCAGCAAAGTTGGAAAAACTGTCAAAATATGCTTTTTTTCGATTGTTAAGAACTAACAATTTCTGGAACAATGCAATTTTTAAATTAGTGCTGATTATGTGTCGTAACAACATTAATAAGCCCTCCAAATTTTAAATCGATTGGCTCAAAAGTTTTTGCAAAAAATCATTTATAGATAAATAAATATACTGAAATAAATTTTTTGGTATTCATTGGTATCATTTAAAAATAAATCTTCATTGCAATGAAATAAAAATAAAATGACATACTGCAGATTATTTTTGGAATTGCTTATAACATTTATCTGATGTAACCGTCATTGTCATCGTTGACTAGACTGTTATCTTCGCTTTCACATTCTTGATCTAATTCTGAATCGTCTGGTAGGATGCAAGCAAGTACGATTTCGTCGATGGTCTCGTCGTATTGAAGATACTCTCTCTCAATTTCAATTGTGGTTCTTTCGTGATAACTGCAGGGTACACCATGACAGCCGGAGCATACATTTGTGCATTTCAAGCTGTATTTTTTACAGCTGTACCCATTAGGCCTGCATTTCGTTGAGCAGTGGTAATATATTTTACGTATAATGCTCTGAGAAATGAGCTCAGTAATGGAATAAACAGGCTTAATACCATTTGAGGTTTGCTTTCAACCCCATTCAGTGGCTGATTTTTCATTTGCAATCCACTGTTAAACTTGCAAATAAACTCGTAAAGAGTGCTGATTGCCAACACTGTTATTTGACACGAAGTATTCCTACATATATATACAAAGCTTACTGTTTTTAGATTATCTGTCACATACAATATAAGTCGTACTTTCATGACAGAATATAGGAGTCCTAATTGCAAAAAAAAATGCTAACGGTAGACACGTTAAAACCGTTGAAAGTGGAGTCCTCCTACATTACGCACATACATATTGTTTATTAAATTTGTTGAACATTTTTTTAGAAAGTCGTAAATATTTCTAATCTTGTTATTTTCACAAGCTACCCCAAATCAAGAAAACAATTAACATTCTACGACCTATATAACCAGAGATAATGCTTTTTTTCCGGTCAGTTCGATTTGAAGCGGCCAGAGTCAAATAAGTACGAGCCTTCAAGTACTAGCAATAACGTCATCGGTCGTGAATCGATGCTGTCAAACGAAAGTATTATTGTCTTGGAGAACGTTTAACTCGGAAACGATCACTTTATTTTATCAGAAAATTTCGTACATTAAAGATCAATTGGTTAAGTATATTATCCAAAAATTCCAATAGTAAAAAATTATTATTGAAAGACTTACGCACAAACGAAAAAAAAAAAATTTAACCAGCTCTCCAGCTGTCAACAGTGACATTTTTTTTTAATTTACAGAAAAATGCAATCTTTCAAATGAAGCAACTCCTAAAGACGTACAACTAAAACAAAAAAGTTATTCCACTTGTTTATAAGTTCAAAAAGTACGTTTTTTTAAAGTCATTTGTGAATAAATAAAAATGATAAAATCGATTGAATTCAATACATACATGACATGAGAGGTTCTTGAGAAGAGAATACCGTTGGAATCATTATTGCAAAGTTCTTTAAAGAAATGACAGCACTTTTCCGACACCACCTTTTTAATAAATAAATGGCTTTTTACAAAAACTTTTGAATCAATCGATTTAAAATTTTGAGGGCTTATTAACGTTGTTACGATGCACAATCAGCACTTATTTGAAAATTGCATTGTTCCAGAAATTGTTACTTATTAACAATCCAAAAAAAGCATATTCTGACGTTTTTCCCAACTTTACGGATAAACAAATTAACTGGTTTTAAAAATTTTTGCGGGGTTTTGTAAGTTTTCTTACAAGGCTTTTTTTTATTTCAAACATTTTTTTTACACAGTCTCAAGTTTTTTAGTAATGTTTAAAAAACATGATTTTTCACTTTTGTGAATTTCTTAAACATCTTATTAACAATTTTCAGATGTTGCTAAAGACGAATATTCGTTATTCTATCGCTTACCTACACGACGTTTTTTTTTTTGGTAGAGAATTTCTCATAATTTGAAACAGGGTCCAAATGTGGTATTTCTATAACACTATACCGTCGATTGTCACAAACCTGGTTGCATGAGTGGTATCGTACGGTAAACTCGGAAAGTCACGCAGGTGGCGCACAAAGTCAACCGAACTCACAGAAGAAAGTGCCCTTTTCGTGGGATAGCACAAAAATAATGATGTTAAAAAAAAGTAAATAAATAAAAATAAGTGAAAGAACAAATAAGAGTCACAGCGTTCGGCAATCAAGAACAAACACTACAATCGATTAAGAAATACGAGGATTAGGCAAGAAAAGTAAAAGAAGAAGGGCTTGAAATATTCTCAGATTGAATAACCGGATATGATGAAATATCAGGAATAATTAAAGAATTCGAGCGGCTGTTCGGTGAACTAGTAGCAAAATTCGAAACAGCAACGAATATTATACATTTAGCAAGTCAAGAAATAATGCATCTACCAGAAGTAGCCTCAAGCTTTAGCGGGGTCGTTGGGAATCTTAAAATCAGAGGGTCCCTTAATACTAAATTTGGCTAGAATATTTACAGGTAGAAGAAACAGATCCAAAAGTGAAGGCACAGCAGCGGGTGCAGTGATAATGCAACCAATAATATTACAGAGCATATAAAGATCTGGTAGACCAGTCACATAGCAAAACCAAATGCGCGTAGTGATCAGAGGTGCATTACCGTCAGGTCACAATATGTCACGTCCTCGCAGGTGAGAAAAGAATATAAAGAAGCAATCACTATATCAATAATAATAGTAAATCATATGTATATATATATATATGTTAATCGGAGTTATGTTTTCTTTTTATAGTTTAGTGACCATATTAACTAAACAAAAAAAACACATTATGTAGCGTAACATCTAATAGGCTCATAGCGCAGCCATTTGTAACAACGATATAACACTAATAAAAGGCATTGAAATAATAATGAGACCAAAAGTAGACTATTAATAACTTTAAGTAAAATTAAGTTATTACGCTAAGCACTAGGACTGAGTAATAACCCTTAACTGTTGAATTTGAGGAATTTTGTTACATAGAAGAATGTAGTAAACGAGATCGATAGAACGGAAATAGTAAAATGTTATGGACATACAGTTAATGTCGAATAATGTTTAATAACTCTTAGAAATAATTTTAAGATTATTACAGTCCAGGAATCAGTTCGCAAAAATTTTGCAATACTTCACTATATTATAAAGAGAGGAGAGCGTGAACAAAAACAATAGATATTAACACAAAAAAAAAAGAATTAAGAGAAATCCTGTAAAAGAGGCACAAGGGCCAGGTTTTTTTCTCTCTTTACTTTTTTACTACTATGTCAGTAATCTCATAGACAGTACAAACAACATAACATAATCACAATACTCTTACACAAACACACTTAATAGTAAAATGAGCATAACGCCATCAAGGATGATAGCGGCACAGCCTCGGACGTGTCACGTACGGTACCATAGCTACACGTACGTACGCCCCCTCTTCCTTGGGCCTACTAAAGACAGTCATAGTGGGAGAGAGGAGAGAAATGAGTATATACGATGCTGAAGAAAGCTCTCTCTCTGTTTGGAACTGTCAACGACGAAGGTCTTACACACGTTACGTGTTCTTCTCTCGTTTTGGATGAATGAAAAAGTTGATACTAGTTCCTTGACTATTTACTTCGTGAGCATCCCAAGGCCACAGAATCCCACTTAACACGAGGTTGATAATTTCAAATTATTTAAATGTAACATCGAATCAAAAATTATTGCAGGTACAAATTTAGGTACAAAGTATTTATTCCGCCAATCGCTTTAAATACGGGAAGTTCTTCATTATTACCTTTAGTTCTCTATAGAAGACAATTTTTGTTTTACGAGCATTTGCAGCGACTATAAGTAAATCACAAGGACAATGTTTCAATAAAATTGGACTATACCATAAGACAGAATTTTCATCACATGGCCAACTGTACGTTTTGCTTTTAATAAGTAAAGATCTAAAAAAAAAAACATATACAGACAAAATAATTTTAACAGTAAGTTCAAGATTATAATTATTGTTTGGAAACAAATGTTTGATACTTATTATTTTAAATACAGTTATACTCAGCTTTTCAACATTTAAACTGCCATTTTTTAGAAACAAATGATACAGCAGGAGCCAGAGGTGGATAAGTTGTATTAGCTACCACTGAACTTCTTAAAACTTGTACCTTTCTCAGATACATAAGTTTTATCAATTAAAATACATTCAACCTTACAACATATAATACATACTAGTATATCATCGGCCTATTAAAATAAAAAAATTTATAAACATTACCATCATTTTAAATTAAACAATAGTGAGTTGTTCAAATCTAGTTGATCGCTAAGCTAAAAGTTTTTTAGAACAAAGTTCTTTATGTTGCGTACTCGAGGGGCTGAAATTTTAAAACCGATAAATTTTTTTTTTGAAACGTAAGTCTTTCCCTCTCAAGTTTCCCCCCTTACCCCATGCCCCTCACCTGCTGTTCTCTACACATTTTCCCTCTCCCCACTATATATATACATCTGCCAACCGTGCCGTACTCTTCTGCACACCTTTACCCACCATTCCCCCTCACACTCCCAAGCAATTAATTTTTAAACAAATTTTAATTTTATGTTCCCACAACAATTTTTATTTGACTTTGAATTTATTTCTTTTACAATTCTTAAAAAAAAAAAAACAAAAAAAAAACACACTTTCTGATAAAGAGACTTGAACCCTCGACCTCCTGCATATGAGTCCAGTACTTTACCCACTCTGCTACAAGCGCTACTGACTATAGAAACTCGGTTTCTTGTACTTATTCTGTGGTTCGTAACCATAATTTCCATTTTCATATCTATTTACTGATAATACATTTAATTAATGATAAACTATGTAATTTTTTTCTAAGTAATGAATCTTAAGAAACAAAAATTTAATTAGCATAAATATAGTTATGTAGATTAAATAGAATGAGGCGCGTTATTATGCATTAAATATAAGTATTTTATGCATTTAATGCATAAAATACCAACCAATTTTTGAAACCTCATGTTTTTTTGGCATTAAAATAATGCTAATGATTAGTGTTGTAAATAAATTATTTAATAAATAAATAAATTATTAAAATCAACATGTAGAATACAGTTAAAGAACGTATCAATGGTTTTTAAAGGCGCTTATTTTGAATTCGACAAACAAATTATGTTACANAAAAATGGGTAGACGATATAATGCAACTCATAGACGCAGCCGGTTGCAACTATGCAGAAATAGAATATTTAAGAAGACTCATAAAGTCACACATTGATGTATTTGGCCTTGACGGAGAATCTCTCAAGGCAACACACTTGTTAAAAAATCAAATTATAACGATGTTGGATAAACCCATCGTGGTGAAAAATTCAAATATTCACCGGCTATAAGGAATAAAATAAAAATCGAAATAAAGACAATGCTCGAACAAGGGATAAATGAGCCCTCCACTTTGCTATATTGATCAAACACCTCGATAGAAGCAAATCAATCGGAACCAAACAATAAAAAAAGGGTGTGAGTCGTCACAGATTTTCGATAACTAAACAAAGTTACTGTTAACTTGTGTTACCCGCTACGATTTCAGAGTGACATCTTAGAAAACAAAGAAAATACAAAACATGAAAAAAAATGTAATAAAATGAAATGTGAAAAAAAATAAAACAAGAAATGAAAAAAAAAAATACAACAAGAAGTAAAGAAAAAAATTAAACAAGAAATTAAAAAAAAAAACAAAAAACAATAGTTTTGTACTCACAATGGTTGAACTTTGTCAGAACGTCGTGCAGAAATACAGTACTCATAAAGTTCACTCATCGTGAGAACTAAGCTATTGTTTTTTTTTTTTTTTTTATTCGTTTTTCAAGTTTTGTTTTAGTAAACAAAATGAATGCAGTACTAACGTTTACAGAGCTTCGTTCTTCCTGTGGGTCTGGCGACCCCCTTGTTACCTGAGAAATTGTGTCTATACTCATCTCATGTTTAAAGAACTTCGTTCTTACCGTGGGTCTCATGACCCATTAATACCCCCTGGTTTGTTGTTTTAATTTCCTTTATAATTTTTTCATTTGGTTTTTTTTTTTAATTTCTTGTTTAATTTTTTTCTTTATGTCTTGTTGGATTTTTTTTTCATTTCTTGTTTTATTTTTTTTCATATTTTATTTTATTACATTTTTTTTTATTTTTTTGTATTTTTCTTTCAAATTATTAATCTCAGCAGTTTCTAAAGAATGTTATAGTTTGCCTCTAGATGCTTCACATAAGACTCTAAAGTCATCGTTATATTTTATCCTGTTAAATGCTAATTTGATTTTTCTGTAACAATGACAAAGGCCTTATCGTGTTCTTTTAAACATTAAGCAAAATACCTTTTAAAAAAACGTAATAAGGCTATTGTCAGTGGTACAGACAAATTAAATTATGCATTTCATCTCTTAAGATATAATTATAATTTTAATCATGATTTTAAAGTCTTACAGGAAGCATCTAAAGATAAACTATAAGATTCTTTAGAACCAGCTGCGATAAATAATCTGGAAGACAAAAACCATTTACGTAACTGTCAACTAGATTTAATTGTTAAATTTAAAATGATAACAACGCTTGTAAATAGTATTGATACTTTGACAATGTACTGATTTGTATTATATTTTAAAGTGGCATAGATTTTAGTTTATAAAACTCTTTGAGAAAGGTACAGTGTACCACAAAAATTGTAACACTTGTATTTTGTTCATAACTAGTGAAAGTTAACTTATAAAGTTGTTTTTTTATTTATTATTATGCGGAATTGAATCTTTATCAAGTAATAATCAAAAGTATTACATAAAATTGCTAGACAACGAAGGATTTTTTTTTGTGGTTCTTAGAGTGATATTTTTATAAGAATATCCGTTATTTTAATTTATGCTGTTTACATTATGCTACACATAATTATATAATCATTATTGTTATATCAGTACTATACTATGGTTTTGCTACGATGGTTTTCACAATTTTTTTGTAATTATTTAAAAAAGCTAATAAGCCATGACATTCTCTAAAAGTCAAATCTACCAGCTGGATAAATGGATGGCAAAAAGGCAGCAAATGGGTGGGTAGGTGAGCAAAGATGTAAATTTTATTAGGTAAAATCAAAGTAAATAAAACAACTATGCCAGGAGAGGCAATGGGCAGATGAGGGCAGATGAGAGGGCCTTAGCTACCATTAAAATCCTTACAACTACATAATATAGAAAGGTTTAAATATATTCGCGTATTACATGGTGGTTAAGGTGAAGCCTTTAACAATATTTTTCGGACACCTCCCTCACCATCCAACTCAATACCCCCTTAAAAAATAAGGGAAAATTCGGTTGCTATGACTGTTATTTTAACCCAATAATAAAATATATAGAGCCCACGAGGTCTATTTTAGAGCTATTTTCACCACCACCCGCACTATACTTGGAACACATTGCCCCATTCCAGGAACTCCTTAATTTTTGAGGAAATTTCATAGATGTGGTCTTTATTTCAACCCAATAAAATTATTCTGAATGTCTTCTTACTCCACCGTCCATGAAACATATAAAACTATTGTTATCTTTAGCCACGTATGGTTAGTTATTTTTTAAAACTATATTCATTACTGCCAGGTTTTTTTCTCTCTT
>NW_019379456.1:2032040-2044749 GCF_000648655.2 Copidosoma floridanum | reverse complement strand
ATTCACACAATTTTGGGTAAACAATAATTGCACCCCCTTTGTACAAAGTATTGTTTCATATGAGATATACTTATATTTATAATTATATTATTTGCTATATTTTTATATAAGTATAACTTCTTACTTGGGTACCCAAGCACCCACTGTCCACTGGTTTTGTTTTAAATAGAGCTAATCGGGTTTTCCCGGAAGCTACAGGTATGTAGTATAAAAGAAAATGCTTCACATCGACAAAGAAACTTTCTTATTACTTACGAGGCAGAAAGTTAGGATTTATGTAAGCATTAACGCTCTATATCATAGACGTGTTTAAATCATGAGTTGCTTAAAAACAAATTCCGTTGTTTAAAAACAAATACAGTTGCCGTACAGTAACAATTATAGTGAATTTAGGATAAATCTTACAGTAACCATAAAAATTACCGCAACCTACTGTAAACATTCATGTACCACTGCGGTAAGAATTTACGTAATGACAGATTATCACAGGATTACCGTTGCTTTTACGGTAAACATTCCTGAGATTCTTTTCTGCGTGTAAGTCATTCAACGGGATTGTTACGTTGCAGCCTAGTTATTAAAACATATCATCAAGTTACATCTTGGTCATTACGTCGAATTGATTTCTCATGGCAGCTGTAAAAAAGAAAAACATAACGTACTCGCGCTTTCAGAGTTTCAGTGTCAGTCTCTCTTGTACATCAAAAGCTCACCTATAGTGTAAGAGAGATAAACGTCAAGGCTTGGTTATTTCTTAAAGGTTAAAAGAGTCTCAAATAAGTTTTTTTGTAAGATTAGGCCGTCGTGCGGTAAATTCCGTCGAGGCTTAAGAGAGTCTAGGAAGGGGGCATGGTCATGACATTGACCTCGATATTGACGTGCGATTGATTACGCATCACTACGAAATCAGCGATCGTGATTACGTAGATGAGGGATGAGGATGGGGAGGACGGGGGCTGAAGTGTACTGAGAGATCGAAAAAGGTGAAAAAGGCAGTTTTTATATTCGGTTGGAAAGGAGCCACCAATTGCACATATATATACGAGCGAACGTCCTAAAGTTACTCGTTGAGCGGAATCGGGGCCACCCTTTGGGACGTTCGCTCGTGGCTGCTCTCTTGGTGTCACTCGTATTTCCATCGCGCTGTTTTGTATTCGATCGCTTGGTGCTTTAGCTCTTATGGCTCCTTTCTCTCTCACTCCGGCTTTCCGCCTGTTTGTCACGTCAGCGGTAAATATTTACACTAATCAGAAATCTTTTTGCTAGTTACAATTATTTTTTGATTATTATTTAAAATTAGTTACAATTTTATTCCATTGTGAGGATTTTGAAACTTTCTCCTTGGCCTGCGGTTTCCGAAGTTATTCAATCAAAATTAAATTAAGCAATATAGCGTACATCTAAATTAATAAGTTGTATGTGACGCAGTGATATGAGAATTCTGCTGTGACTTTAGCGGGTTCATTAGATGCGTGTTAATCAATTGATTTGCACGGGATTCGATCGTTGTAAATATAAAATTAATCTATTCTGTAATTAGATAAGATTTTTATTAATGCCTTAAAGGTGAGAAATAAATAATTTGCCAAGAGAATACGGCATATTGATTTGTTTAATTTTAGTTTCTATGATCTTGATTTTCTTTTTGATATCTGCGACGTAATGAGAGTAAGTTGACTCAAAGTGCTTTATTTCATAATTAGATAACCTTTTTGTTAATTGTGAGAAATAAATGATTAGCAAGAGAATACGGCAAATTAATTTATTTAATTTTAGTTATCTATGATCTCGACTCAATTTTAAAAAGTTGTATTGTATGGCTATTCAAAATAGTCGATTCTAATATAATCTATCGTTTGATTTACGCACACATGAGTGCGTTGTTTTTATGCATACCACGTAAGCTTCCAAGTCGTTGAGGCAACGACACTCGTCAATTAAGGTGATTCGGAGAAGTATGATCGTATTTTTGTTTTGGGATTATCTGTTACGCTCATGGCTTAAACTTTAAACGATTATCATTTGAAATATCTACATGGGAGATTCTCGCATGCGTCGGATAACGTTCTACATGTATCGTAGTAAAGAAAAGAGGGAAGATTGTTGTATTACATTAAGATCCTACCTTGTCAAAGGTTATTGAATAAAATGGTGGTGATTACATATGTTTGGCTATATTTTGTGTCAAGTCATTATTGTCACCTGCAATGGTTCCAATAGAAGCTAATAAAAAAATCTCTCTATTGGTTTCGAATAGGCTTTCGTACCCGTTAAGCCAGATAAAAAACGATAAAATTAAAAAATAAATTTTCAATTTTTTTATGATAACCAAGACATGATTGAACATAAGTAAAACTACATAATCACATTCTAACATCCAGACGACAACACCAAAACGGTGGGACTGAAGTATTGTACATGTAAATTAAAAAATGTGAGCTAAAAATTTTTATTAAAACTTTGTAGAAAACACTTTAGTCCCTCCATTTTAGTGTTGTTATCTGGATGGTACTGTTGTATTTTTATTCAATGATGTCCTCGTTACAAAAAAAAACCAAACCGTTATTTTTGAATTTTATCGATTTTTATCTAGCATTATGGTTGTAAAAACCTATTAGAAACGAATAAAAATTTTTTTTATTGTTTTCTATTAGGTATGAAAGATTTATATAGATCTTATAAATCAAATTTTAAGTGATTTTTCCATAAGGTTACATTTAAAATTTAAAATTCTTTACTTGACAGTTTAACGATCTGCGATAAGATAAGGGTATTTTTTACTTCTTAGGCAGATTTTGTAAAACCATCAGAAGATTCGATAAAAGAGCATAGTCTTGTACGGGCCAGCTGCCATATTGTTTATATTGTATCGTGCCATTCAATTTTGTTTAAAATTATTCTGTTATTAGATATTAAAATAATTATTGAAACCACACCCAACTAATGTAGGTATACTCATTCAAACAATAATTGCACCACCTTTGTACACAATATCATTTTATAGAAGGTATATTTNTAAATGTAAAGTGAAAGTTATAAAATTGATAAGTGTTACTTTTAGATGATAAAGCAAAGATAAAGTTATTATAACTAAAGGTTTAGCTAAAAATTCAAAGTCAAATATTTTAAATAAAATTACTATACTTTATAAATCTTGCTTACTTCACGATTTCTGTAGTTTTTGTAGGTTATAAACAAGAATTTATGGTAGTAATTAGTTGGTTCTTCAATGGATGTAAATTATAAATAATCAGCTCATCTTTAATAACAGATAATCGAAGAATAATTAGGGTGTACATACTAAAAGCTTGATTCTGTACTTTACAGCTAGAGTTAACTAACATCAACAATTGTATAAATAGCTATTTTGTACCTCGGACGATTTTGAGGGTCGGATGTGTCCTCACTAAGAAAAATAGGGTTCGCACCTGGTGCGCATCGTGCCACGGCAAACACAAGACGTTCCTCGAGCCCTGCTTTGCAGGTCCCCCCGTACTTGCTCTGGCGACATGCACCACCAGTTACAAAAACTACTATTATTCAATCTAATCAATATTTACATATTTACTGACAAGTCTAAGGACTAAACAAAGTGTGACAGGAGAAACTGTCATGAATCATCGAGTTAATGACCTAAACGCAACTCGAATATGCATTTGAATGACTAAGACATATTCTAAGCTTAGAAGTCATTAGCAATATCTTATGGGCCGCAACTTGATAGCAGTCCTTTAGTTCTTGTATAATTTTTAGAGGTCTTAAAAAAATAACAGAACTTGTATATCTAAAAATTGTCTCGAATTTGCAATATCTCAAAAACCACACAATCAATCTAAAAATACGAATAATCATTACTTGTATCAGGTATATGATTTTTTGCAATATTATCGATAAATTACTTGGAGTTACACCATACTTGTAAGTACGACATTCATTATGAAATCATGGTACGATTATAACATAAAGAAATCGATTTTTATAATGATGCTATACTTTATATAACATTAAAAAAAATAAGTTCTACAATCCCAACCATTATTGTTTGTAAATTCACACAATTTTGGGTCTATTTCTTATTTTTCAAATATTACTATATTAAACTGTACCCATTAAAATTGTAGTTGCTGCATTTAGTATCATAATATTTTTCTCGTTTATTTTTGTTTTAATTGCGTTATTTTAATCAGCTTTATTACCCAAGCTTTTTATGCTACGAAAATATGCTTAAGAAAATTCATAAAATATCAAGTGAAAAGTACAAACATTGCTATGGAATCATCACTAAAAAATTAACTGATTAAATTATGAGTATGCCAAAGGTTTGAAAAAGCATCTGTACATACATTTACTATCCTGCGATTTCAGAAAGTTTGGAAAAATTCAATTAATAAAAAAGTACACACTTACGTCTTCGTTTCCAAACCATCTAAAGGCAGCACACAATGGATCATTTCTTAATTTCTGCATAAATATTGACTTGAGGCTAAGAGTTAATGGCTGTTCAACGATAATAAAGAAATTTGTTGTTATTCCAAATGTGTGCATGTAAGATGGACTAAATATCCATCGAGGTAGTACAGTAGCCACAATTTCTGCTTGATCAAACATGGAAAGTTTTTTTATCTTTGTTCCATTATCTAAAAAAAAAAAATAATAATAAAACAATACAATTATGTTTTAAAAAAGCGATTTTGCATAACAAGCAATGTCATCATTTCAATGTGCACCTTCTGAGAACTTGCTTGGAGGAAATCGTACGATTGAATAAGCTGGACCTCTACTGGTAGTAGTCATTCCCAAGTTATATACAGTACCATCTCTCATTACATGCGGATGAGACGTATGACTAACTATATTGACATACTTTGCTAAATTAACCTAAAAAATTTTTACTTTATACTTTTAATAGTTATAATGATTTTCGAAAATTTATTGCAAACGTATCATGATATACAGTCAATGGTATTTATTTTACTGTACTTCATGCTCATAAGAAAAATTGAAAGTTTGGTTCATTTATAAGAGCACAATTTATTTTTCTATTTCATGTTGTACTCATATAGTTTTAAAAGGAAGATAGAAAAATTTTTTTAAGTAAAAACTTATTCTGCATACAAATTTTTATCTCAAAGCAATGTGTCACATGTATTAAGATTACCTGTTATAAAAAATTCACTTAACACCTATTCACGGATTCCTAAGAGACACAATATTATTACTCTAAGACAAGTGTTATAACAAAAAAATTAAATTTCATGAAACGTAACCATATATTTTGTAACATGAATGACACGCGTTGTGTCATGTTAAATATTGCGTGTTATCTTTTGCTAAGCTTTGGCATACGTTAACTAATGGTCTAATTAGAGCCAAACATAAGCTATGAAAACAACCCAAACTTTAGTTTTTTCCTAAACAATGATTGACTCAAGCTGGGCTAATATTAATATAACCCTTGCGATACAAAAAACACTGCAGTTGATCTTTACAAATTGTTACGTTCAAGCAAAAAATGCTTGACGAACGCGGGGATCTTAATATCAATTGTTCGGGAATTACTGAGGATCAATAAATTGTTGAGTGGTAGTAGTTTAAATAGCATTTATTTAATAGCGTATGTATTTACAATAGTGGTTAGTGGAGTTCAGAGCGCAATTGATGTTGGCTCTTTGCTTGTTGAGACGTATCTGATTTATTACAATAATAGCGGAGACAATAACTAAAACTAACTATAAAAATATACACTGTAGTCGTAATATAAGTCAGAGTAGGAAAAGAGAAGATAAGAAAATATAAGTTCTGAAATTAAAGTATGTATAAATGTAAAGTGAAAGTTATAAAATTGATAAGTGTTACTTTTAGATGATAAAGCAAAGATAAAGTTATTACAATTCCAGGAAATATAACTATTGCATTTAACGTATTGTGCTAAAGAAAATTAGAAAATTAAAAGAGAATTAAAAGTTCACGATTGGCGTGAACATACCGCCCGCCATTTTATTATGAAAAAATAAAATTATGATGCGTCGATGTTCTGGCGAAATTCGATGATAGAGTTGATGGCAGCTTAGATGGCCCGATCGGCCCGGATAAAATCCAACCCAATGCAGTCTGCTGAGCGATGGGTGCATCGGGACGCTGTGGTTGACGAAGACCTGGTCGTATTATTTGGGCGTACACTGCAGCGCCTAGTAGCAGTTCAATTGGTTCACTAGATGGTGAATCCAAACGGTCGGCAAGCTGCAGGTCGCGTAGATGAGGCCATCCGTCGATAGGCCGATGCACTCGAGGTTGATATGACGTGACCGCCTTGAGCAGAAGCACATCCACATCGAGAGAGTAGGGAGCACATCGAGACTTGATGGTGATCCTGCTTCGGTCAAGGGCAGCTGTAGGATGAACACCACCCACTCCATCAATTGATACACAAGCAGGGCTGCGTGGAAGCTGCAGTGAGTTGGCCAAGCGTTGCGTCAGGAACGAGCACTGTGATCCTTGATCGATCAACGCTCAAACACAATGTTCCTGGCCATCCGCCCCCACCAGACTGACCCATGCTGTGGGTAGCAATGTTGGCGCAAAAGATGTTGTTTCGCTTACCAAAACGTTGAGAGGCTCGTCGCATCGAATCGTCACAGAAGAATTCGCAGAGACTACAGCTACATGTGTGTTTGTTGAGGCGTCAACGTGTGTGGACGTGTGGTGCTTAGCCCCACAAACAAAACAAGTCCTCTTGGAGTGACAGGTTGAAACTTCGTGAGAGCCCAAGCAGTTCTCACATAACTGCTTCTCAAGCACGAATTCCCTCCTTTGCATTGGATTCCTGGCTTTGAAGGCTTCGCGAGTCCACAGCTGATGTCGCAAGGAGCAGAGAGAACATACCGGCACCTTCGATCTGTATGATGCCTGGTGCGCATGCATGCCTATTGACCGCTGCCCTTTCCCGTTGCTCGAGGCTACGCTTGACAGCGTCAGGATGCGTTCCTCGAGATACTCAGTCAGCTGACTGAATGCAGCCGGCTCTCTCGAAGTTCCGAGCGATTTTTCCCAATCGCGACGTGTTACGGCGTCCAGTCTATTTGCAAGGATATAAACTAAGACGTCGTCTGAAATTGTTGGCCGTTTAAGATTTTTAAGGCCTTCGACAAGATTTTTGGCGGTTGAAAGGATCCGACGGAGGTCTGCCGCATCCTCACCACTGACACACTTCATCAAGAAGAAGCCTTTTAATAGTGCATCAACTTGCACGCGTGGCACCTCAAATGCATCCTTCAGCGCGTCCCAAGTCCGTTGAAAATTGTCACCCTCGAGAGAGATGCCGCGGACGAGCTCAGCTGCGTCTCCGGCCAGACTCGATTTTAAATAAAACAACTTTTCAACGTTGTTTAATAACGAGCTGGAAGAAACGCCAGAAATAAACAAGTCACGAAACTCTGGCCACAACTTGTAGTCACCCGTGAAGGTCGGCAACTTGATCTCGGGCAGTTTGCGCGAAGATGACGTAGGTGCTGACGGAGCTTGAGAAGACGATGCGGCAGTCGGAAGTATCGGCGCAGGATAAGTCTCGAGAAGCGACAGCATAGTGGCAAGGGCAGTCAGATAAAATTCCTCGGTTTTTGCGTAGACATCGTTTTTGATATAATCCTGCTCGCTTAGATTTTCTTGTAGGCTAAGAAGAGTAAGATGATTGTTTTTGAATTCCTTCCAATTCGTATCCAGGCTATCCATACGAACTGTGATAACGGCGTTAGAATAATTTGCTGTGCCCAACTTAGTAAGGTTTGCCAAAGCATTTTTTATAGCGTTTTGAAGGTTTTCCTGGCGTGCGAGTAATGCATCAGCCGAACTTGCCATGCCGCCCGCCGTGCTAGAACGTTACACAAAATCAAAAGTTCACGGCACTGACTGGCACACAAACACGATGGTCACTGCACTTAGCGTATATTGTGTTAGTTTTTAACAGTCAAATGTCACTCTCGCAATCCCGAACCACGCTCTGCTACCAAAATGTTACGTTCAAGCAAAAAATGCTTGACGAACGCGGGGATCTTAATATCGATTGTTCGGGAATTACTGAGGATCAATAAACTGTTGAGTGGTAGTAGTTTAAATAGCGTTTATTTAATAGCGTATGTATTTACAATAGCGGTTAGCGGAGCTCAGAGCGCAATTGATGTTGGCTCTTTGCTTGTTGAGACGTATCTGGTTTATTACAATAATAGCGGAGAGAATAACTAAAGTTAACTATACAAATATACACTGTAGTCGTCATATGAGTCAGAGTAGAAAAAGAGATAAGATAAGAAAATATAAGTTCTGAAATTAAAGTATGTATAAATGTAAAGTGAAAGTTATAAAATTGATAAGTGTTACTTTTAGATGATAAAGCAAAGATAAAGTTATTACAATTCCAGGAAATATAACTATTGCATTTAACGTATTGTGCTAAAGAAAATTAGAAAATTAAAAGAGAATCAAAAGTTCCCGATTGGCGTGAACACAAATATAATAATGACTAAAATTGATCAAAATTATATTAAGAAAAAAACCAGTGGATAGTAGGTATTTGTGTACTTAAGAATGAAGTTATACTTCTATGAAATTATATGTCAGACAATATAATTATTGGCCAGGTGCATGTCATGCAGCGCCACTCTAGGTGTCAAAATCATGCAACCGCGGGTACCCACATTGTACGTCAACAGCATACACCGATGCACACTTTTAGTAATAATCAATTAATTATCAAAAAATTAGAATATCTATTCATCTGATAATAGATATTATCATAAAAACAGGCTTTAGGAATATCACACACTCGATTTGTTTTAACTCTGAAGCCTTAAAAAAAGGTAAACAGTTGGTTGAAAGTAGTTATGCGTGCGATGTTGCAGAATTTTAAAATGATGGAGTTAGCACTTTAACAAGTGCCGTCGTAATCAGGCAGACCTTGGTTGACTCCAGCTCTCTACAAAGTTTACCTGCATGTACGTTTTATTTAGATTATTTTAAAAATTGTCTAAGTTGCAATGCACATAAAAATTACCTTTATTTACAGTTGGATAATCATCGAAATTTATGTAGTTTTACTCCATGTGTCTTTGCGCTACTGTGACACAGAACAACACAGCACTTTCTTACACCCATATTTCATAAACGTTTAAATAATAGAAATCACAATGGTCATGCCTTATTTCGCTTATTTATCTTTCTCTCTGCCGTCTGCTACTGAGAGTGTGTCTGGATCGAAAACTAACGAGACTTCATTAATATATTGTTACATTCAAACATTTTACAACCGTTCTTGGCACCAGATAGTTCATTTTTTTACATTTAAGTAACTGCAATTTCATAATATTTATACTATTTATGCATACATGATAATAACATCTGTAAATTCGACGAAATACTGTTATTCCTTCCTTAATTAAGCAAAAATAACAGTAATTTGGTACCCCAGGTTGCCTGTTTTTACCACTACGCACGCTGGCGTCGACTCATCCATCCCCTCCCATCACTTTCACCTGGCCAATAAGTATAAATATACCTTCTCTGAAACGATACTGTGTACGAAGGTGGTGTATTTACCGTGGAAATGAGTATACATACGTAGATAAGGTATAGTTTCGAATAATATTTTAATATTTAATACATTAACAGTTGTACACAGTATATAATGGTACAATAAAATGTTAAAAATATATAGGCTGACCAGTATAAGACTGTGCGCTTCCATCAAATCTTTCTTTGATTTCATAACAACTTTCTACTGCTTACGCTGATTACAGCTCTAACGTCATGCTCACATTTGTCATATATGCTCATACAGTTATTTCTAGTCCACAGTGAATACCCAAAATATAATTGTGTTTAAAAAATTAGGACAAACCATCCTGTAATATCGCTTTCTTCAATAGCATAAGCGTACATGCCAGCGAATGTCTCTTTAAGTCGTTCATTACACATAGGTTTTCTTGACAGATATTATTCAAACATCAAACATATCATTAGCAGTATAACCATTTGAGTTCAATGATTATTTATCAAACGTATCCTCAAAATAGCATAAGAAATACCTAAAAAATTGCACATCGTTCAAGTGTACCCCTTTTTATAGTTTGAATTTTAAAAAATTGCAATGTAACATGTAACCTTATGTAAAAATCACGTGTAATTGCATTTATGTGATCTGTAGACATCTCCTTATCTGAGGAAATCAATTATGCTTAAAAGCATGTATGTAAGTACATCCACATGAGAAAAACAATTGCCAGCTTTGCTGCCAAGTCCGCTTTTCCTTGTACTCGTTGGCTTGCCAAGGGTCCAGCTCAGCTATGGCTTTACTCAGGATGCTAACGAGCCAGTGTTTACGCGTGAGCCCGCGGAGGTGGCTGGATAAGGCCGGTACTTGGCTTACAACTCCTCTTTGTACGTTAGTATTTCTAGGTAAAGCCTGCAAAAAAAGAATGGCCAGAAGGGCTTCATGCAGGGAAAGGCTCACACAAATCAGGACACTAACGCTTAATAATCCAAAGAACTGAAACTATTAATACTCGCACTTGTACAAAAACATATAAGTGTGTGTATTTCTGTTTTACTCGATCGCGCTAGTTACAAGGCCCGTATGACCGGGATGGCTTCCTTCACAAACATGGCTTCAACTGGGCACAGAAAGAGATAACGCGGCTATCACGCTTTTCGCGCACGCACTGCATTTACCTGACTTTTTGTGGCCTTGGATTTGCTCTTGTGAGTTGAAAGAATGATCTGTCGACAAGAACTCCTGGCCCATTCTTTAGCCGGCAAGTCGTTTAGTTGCAGGTGTGGAATCGCAGTAGCTGACAAGTCGGTAACGAGGCTGTCCGGGTGTCCTGGTACACACAGCGAACGAGAGACGCACGTGTGTACACTACCTATACCTTTTGTTTTTTTTGTATTGTAGTGCTTTACGTCCAGTTTTCTTGTAGAGGCACTACTTAGGGCACTTAGCACTTAAGATTGGAAATGAATTGGTATGCGATTAAAAGGGGGGAGGGCCTTAACAACTGCTCCACATTCGCCTATGGTGTTAGTCATGTGGATCAGAAAAATCCCGGGAAATCTCCCGTAGGAAAAAGTTGATTTGGAACAGCCTGGTGTATCTGCATCATTTCTGACATAGTGTCTAAGCTGTAGACTTAGACAATGGGGCAGAAATTTGCCACACCTCCCGCTCACGATGTCGAAGAGACAGAGAAATAGTCAATCAACCTACGAAGCGAACAGCAGAGGCGAAACAGCGAGACTTGGACGGTCATCCATTCAAGTACTAATCTCGCCAAATGCTGCTTAACCTCGGTGATCGACGGGACTGCCACTCTATTGCTGAGCCATCATGTCAGTTAACACTACCTATAACTGATCTCTTTTGACCTAATGGCCAAGAGCCTCTCTCGCTAATCTTCATATCAAGACGTTTGTCTCTCCTTTCTCTCTTTTTCTCGTATGCATTATGACGCCCCCGCTTCTCTCTCTCTCTCTCTCTCTCTCTCTCTCTCTCTCTGTTAGATAATTGGCAATGGCCTTTCTTCCTCGCGCCGTCTAGGTGAGCGTAAACAGTGTTCAAGTATTAACCGCCCGTTACACCATAAATGTAATTTATAATCAAATCAAATGAATTAATATACAGTAAATAAAAATTAATAATAAAAGTGAGTTCCAAACTATAAGATAAGATTCAGTAATTGACATCCCCAACGTAGGGACCACTCATAGTAGAGTGGGTTAGCCCTTTGGCTAGTGTGCAATGTTCATCAGATATGTTATTTATTTTTTTAAATTGTGGGTAACAATTTGTTTGAAATGTATTTTTTAAAATTTTCATTTAGTACGTTTGTAATAGTACATTGCGATACTCGTGCGCGAGGAAGGCGATTGACGCACTTGCAAGCACTTGTGTGCGAACTGACACGATTGTGTCAATAACCTGATCTCTCGTACGTGTGGTGTACATAACTTTTCGACACATCATGCGCAGGGAAAGAAATTATGAGCTCATGGCTAGCCATCTAATGTGGCTCTAAGGGCCTCGATTTACACACGTGACTCACAACTCCTACTGTGCACTCGTGTGTACGTCGAGATCTTTAGAGCCACATTATATGGCTCATTATCGAGGTCCCCGCGCACGGCATGTCGAAAAAGGTTTTGGAAAATTTTTTGTGTACTTCGGATTAGAATAAAACAAACGAGGATTGTGTTTTGTATAAGGACCGTAAAGTGTGTCTTTAGTGACGAATTTTGTAAATTCTGCATTACCCATAGAAATTTTAGCAGAAATAAGAGTATCAATTTATTCAGGCATACTATTTTTTTTAACAGGATGTAGAGTTATGATAATGTGTGCATGAGGTAGACCATGTTCCAGAAATTCAATTGTGTAGACGTATGCCAACACTTTACCAAAAATACAATTTTTAACGTTATGTAAAACCGATAGTAATTCAAAATTAAATAATCAAACTGTAATATTTTTAATATCATTTAGTGTCGTGTTTTGTAAATTTTAAAAAAATTCACTTTCAAAACTTTTTTGATTTAATCTTAAAATATTAAAAAGGATGTATTTAATTACGATATAAGAATTTATAAAAAATTTATAAATCAATCTTTTCCCATTTCATAATAGACTAAAATTCTCGTCAGCTTGTCGTTAAACAGTCTGTATCCA
>NW_019379456.1:2017008-2031984 GCF_000648655.2 Copidosoma floridanum | reverse complement strand
ATGTATACATCAATGGTAATGTCAAACGTTGTCGCGGATAACATAACCTATTAATGTATCTTGCTGCATCCACAGTAATTGGGTCACAGTAATTTGATGTGCCGCAATAATTGGTTCGCTATAGTAGGAAACAGTCCACAGTAATAGGAGTCATACATTTTTTTTAAACACGTACTTTTACAACAAATAGCTGTAGATTTAGTTGAAAAAAAATTATATTCCTGTTGAATATGTCCATTAGTATTGGACAAAATTTATAGCAGTCGTTTTTTTTTGTTACACAATTTTATTTGACAACCTAAAGTCATGAGTAGATTTGAGCCGGCAGTAATTGGGTACTTTACCCCGGTAAGGTAAAAGCACCAGTACGTGAACACTTCCTAAAATTGCACCAGTAGATTGAACAGCTTGAATAAACTATTTTCAATTTAAGTGGATAAAAAAAAAATGTTTCTGATATCCTTTGATCGTTCTTTAGATAAAACAAAATTTATATTTTAGTAAGTCTTTATACTCAACGAGAAAAAAATTCTTTATTCGTGCAACTTGTATAAGGTGGCTTGAGAGACTGTTCAGGTACTGGTACCATTAGGTTTTCCCTATGCCCAGTACTCGAACACATAAAAACGATTGAAATCACTTTTAATCAATAATAATAGTATGTCAAGCCAGTGGTTATAGTTTTCATAATATGTTACCAATGAAATTAGAAATAAATTTTTCGATTTGGTTATTTGCAATACATAATAAAAGTATAAATCAGTATAAGGCAGCTAACATAACCTCTCTCCCATTTAATTAACATGGGATGTTCAAGTACTCGGTCAAAAATACGTATCGGTACCAATACCTGAGCACGCTGTTTATCTACTAGGTGATTGGTAAAAAAACTTTAAAATTAATTTATTAATTGTACACATGACTTAGAAAAACTTTTTTGTTTTTTTTTTTAAGAAAAAAATATAAACTTACTGGCGCAATGACTGTTTTGTTGTTATGCAAATCAGAAATTCAATAAAAATAAGAAAACAAAGACTTTATGGAAAAAGTGTTCACGTACTGGTGCTTTTACCTTATTCAATTTTTCTTTATAATCTTTGTCAAAGTTTTAAAATGCACTTTAATAAGGTTATAGTTTTTTTTTAAATTAATCTACTTAATGTATCTCATAATGAGGATGAGTAGGATTTTAGTGGGTTTGTATAGAATGCCTTACACAAACGACTCTTTAATATGGGTAAATACGCACATACACACACCCATATATATACATATATGATTTTTATCGGTGGCATTTCCCAGGAACAGCGTGTAGAGCAATTTTTTCTGAAGCAAACCCCATTAGAATTAATTTTTTTGGGCAAATAGCTTTTAAATGGGAGGCGATTGAAAATACGTTCCAAACTACCCCTAAATGGGATAAGAAGGGTATGGCTCACCCGCATAAATTCGCGACATTGCCACATTGTCATTGAGCTTATTTGCTAAGCAGTGAGAGCTGTATACATGGGTATATCCATATGCGCACGCACAACCGTCTGCTATTCTATACTGCTAGTAATTTGAAGGTTGGATGTTGCAAGATAGATTTTGTCTGCTCCTTATGCTGTCACGTTTCAAAGCCATGGATCAGATGTAATTGCATGAACATTTCAAAGATAACATGTCAAATCATGCAACAACAAGAGTTTAATGGGATAAACGTATCACCTACTAATGATCGTAACAGTTATTCAAATTACATTGCAAATATTATAACGATAATATTTTAAATGTGACAATTTCAATTGAGTACTAGTATCCCTTGTGACGTGGCAAATCAGAGGTGTGTACAAGCACGTCACAGAGCCCTTATCATCGCTAATAAACGGCGAGAGTCTCAAAGATAGCTCTCTCTCTCTCTCGTGCATATGGCTTACTAAGTATAGCACGCGGAATTCCGATACAAGGCCCGGAGGCCATTATAATATAAACAATCCAAGAGCTCGGTTTGACTCTCCCCCCATGGTCCCACAAAGGCACCTAGTAATGTGTATATGAGAGGTATTATGAAAATAGGCTGTAGGTCCGTGAGTAATAGCTTTCAGTGTATTGGGAGGTAGCTTGGTAGTGGTGGTCGACCGGTGAGGCCGTGTTGGGTAGTGTGTGTGGCAGACCGTAGAGAGTACGTTACGGATGCACAGCTAGACAAGGATAGACACTTGGGCTCGCTGCGAGACTGGTACTGGTGCTGCACGATGTGGCAGCGTTAGACTCTCGCCTGCCGAGCCACCAAATAGCCGCAACACTGCAAGCTAGTGCCAGCACACAACCTCGTACACTCGACGACGTTAATCAGGTCGCCCAAGCTCTCCGCTGCCCGTCACGCACGTAGCATCGCCGGAAACAAGACGATTAGTCCGGCCGAAATATTGTACTGGTAGGTGACGCTAAGTTATCTTAGTGCTGTGCATGCAGTGAGTGAAAGTAGTCCTCCCATAACTAAGGTAAATGTCCCTATTCGTGGAACGTGTCCCTATTCATGGAACATAAAAATTTATGTATTTGTTATACAACTAACCTGATAAAAAAATTGTGGTGGTTGCATATTTTATGCATCTTTATAAATTCACAAGAAAAATTTTATTTTACATACGATAAATGACCAATTTTGAAGATAGTTCCATAAATAGGGACAAAGTCGTACATAACCTATCTTTTGAACTGTACGTATTATGGCACATTCAACCAGGAATTTTTATATTTCTAGTAAAAAAATAAACGATATAATTATTTTGGTTCAACAAAATAGTGTTATGCAAGTGAAAAAGCTTTAATTGTCTTGAAATATTACAACCAATTTACGTTTTTTAAAATGTTTCATAAATAGGGACATAATATAAAACAATAGGTACAACGTTTCATAATTATGTACATTTTGGTCTTATAATCTTTTTATAAAATAAAGTATTTTAACAACTAAGAACCATATTTAAAAATTAAAATTATAATGGTAAATTTATAGCGCACCAGCTTTTACCCAAAATTTCTACTGTTAAAGCTCACAGTTAGGAAAAAAAAAATTAAAGATGTAAGTGTGATGAAATTTGTTATAATAATAGGGACATTTACCTTACCTATCCCTAAATATATAAATAGAGTCAACCCGAAGCACCCCTACGAAAGGATATCGCGTATACAGCTATTAGAGTATAGCAACAAACGAATTAGTAAGCCACATTATAGGGAGCGTCCTTGTGGTGTGCCACTAGAATCTCATTTTAGTAATAATGTAGATTTTAATAAACACTCAGTTCACAACTATATGCAAAGTGTTATTTTAATTGGTACTGCGCAGTGCTGATTGTAGTGGCAGCAGACTAGTGCCGTTACGTAGATCATAAAAAGCTAGTCCACGATACTTGCTATATTGCACTACGTGCTGCTGCAATCAGCGCTGTACACTGCCAGCTGAATCCCAGTTCCTTTCCCTAGTAGAATTTAAATACAATACTGTACTTAGTGTTACTATAAATAACTAAAAAGATTAAGGTAAAAATACACACACATGCTAGTCGTAATCCCCGGCTAGCGTGTCACAAAATGGCGCTTGACACTGTTCTCTCCGCGTAAAGGGATTTAGCAGAGAGAAGCGGGAAGACTACTTTTACTGCACGTAGACGGCCATTGTTGGTACGAAATGCTGCTACTGTAGCACGTGTGTTTTCATTCACACACTTTTACATACACACAGTATACAATAAATATATAATTTATAAATATACACGTTTAATTTTACGTAACAATAACAATTTTACTTTTTAGATAATTAAAATATTCATTTGAAAACATATTAATTGTACCATAAATATACTTTAGTACACGTTATATATATATGCTTGTTCTCTTCGCTACAACGGGTGATATTTCCGTTAAATAGTAATAGCCCACTCTTAATAAGTTTAAAGTTGTATATTGATTTTCTGTCTCTTTCAGAATTATTCTTTTTCATTTTTCTTATCTTTTAATACTGTAATTAAATTTTGTTTCATTTTTCATCAGTTTATTAAATCTGAATTTTTTTCTCTTTCTCTTCTCTTTCTCTTTTCTCTCTCCTACTCTCTCTCGTTCTTCTTTTCTGCTATACCTTACAGAATAAAATACCCTACAAGCACAGAACAATGGAATTCAACAACATCGATTTGGATTTTAGTTTTAATAATAGTTTTGAATTAGGANTTTTTTCTCTTTCTCTTCTCTTTCTCTTTTCTCTCTCCTACTCTCTCTCGTTCTTCTTTTCTGCTATACCTTACAGAATAAAATACCCTACAAGCACAGAACAATGGAATTCAACAACATCGATTTGGATTTTAGTTTTAATAATAGTTTTGAATTAGGAGACGAATTAGCGTTACTAGACCCAACAACAGGGGGGCAAGTAATTAAACGAACAGTAAATGCATTATCGGAAGAACACGTTAGAGAGTATCTAAAAAATCTTAACCTAGTGTATCTAGGACCGTCCTTAGATGTCAGAGATAGACTTTTACGATATTTCGAGAAACGTTATTACAACAGTCCGACGACTAGATGGTCTCACTTAAAGGATCAACTGTACCCTACAGGTAGGCTCAACTTACCTCGCCCACCCCTACCGCAAATAACTAGCAGAAATAGAAGAAGAGCAATAGTCCAATTAAATACGAATAATGAATGTGAAGAGATAAACACTTTGAATAGGGACAGGAATACTTTTGAAGATGTAGTCAGACAACAAGTTAAAAGAAATTTACAGAACCGGATGTCAGTAATGAGATTGTCTGAGGACCCACAAGATGAGCAAGGAGCGGCAAATGGAATGAATAATTCTAATAGTTTGTACAACAGAAATCAACAGGATTTGCTTACCGATGACATCCAGACTAGAAGAGCACACGTGGAACGACGTGATCAGGTAGGATTAAGTCAGTTGTTGCAAGAGGGGAGAAGAAGACAAACTGCCATCATAGGAGATGCAGGTATGGAGGGAAATGACGACTTAGAAGGACGTAGAGAGGATGTGTACATGGAAGATATAGAAAGAGGGAATCGATTGAGAAGCGAGTTGGACCCACAAGCCCAATCGACGATACACCAACTAAGAAGGACACAACAACAGTCACTTCGCCCAGATACACACCAACAAGAGTTACACGAGGCTTCTAGAAGAGTGTATGGACGGAATCCAAGTCTGTTATTACCGTCAATAAACCTCGAGAAAACCGATGAATCTAGGCAGTACTTAAATATAGACTACACTTCAGATAGAATACGACAACGTCCTCCCATGCATGAGTTAGAAACGTCCAGGAATTACAAAACAGATCACGGATAAAATCAGCAAATGAACAGACAGCCAAGTCTGTACCAAGTAGATAACTTGCATAATGAAGTAAGCAGGCAACGGTGCAGTACAGATTTCAGACGTGAATTACAAACAGTAGATATATTTCATAAATGGGGAATAGAATTCCGTAATATTAGTAGGGACGATCCAGAGGGGTTTATAGCAAAATTATGCGAATGTACGCTAACCTATAGGCTAACATTAGAGGACGTAGCACGTGCTTTACCTGCAGTATTGGATGCTGAGGCAAACCACTGGTTCCGTAGAGAGAAATTTTTGTGGTGGTCGATTTGGGAACTGGCGGATGCCTTTCGATTACAATTCGGGGTTAGGGAGTTACAGGAGAGACTATTGAGAGAGATCGATAGGCGCACACAAGGGGCAAACGAAGAAGTAGCAGCCAACCTGTCAAAAATTCGAACTCTCTTGGATCAAGTCAACCCCTCCCCCCCCCCTTACCCTAGAGCAGCAAGTAAACAGAGCGTATCGGAATCTACATCCTAGCTATCAAGGCAGAATCAACAGGGCCCATATTAGAAATTTCACAGATTTCTTAATTTTAGGTAAAGAAGTAGAGTTGATCAGAAGCCAAGATAAAGACTATAAACCCCCTCCCGGACCTAAAGAATCTCTCTTTCCCTTTACTGCATACCAGCCCCGCCGACAAGTAACAACCAGAAAAGTCGCAGCGGTAGATTCTATAATAAGTAATAATAATGCACTAAGTGCTATCAAAAACGTAGAATCAATGACCAAAATTAGCACTAACGATCGATCAAATCAGGCATGCACACGAACAAACCTTACGGCAGAGCAGGGTCTCAACGGAAACACCTCCAGCAAAGAAGGGCAAAAGAGCACGAAGTCAAGCGCATGCTTTATTTGCAAGCAACGTAGACACTGGCGCAGAGATTGCCCAGAAGCCATCTACTGCTGGAAGTGTGGTAAGATTGGCAGCAAGAGAGCCAAATGTAGGAATTGTGATGCTCCTAGGCCGGAAAACCTGTAGGAGGGGACGCGTTAGGAGTCGGTGCTACCTCTCCGAACCGATAAAAGGCTCAAATACTATATAAGGCTAAGTTACCAATCGATGTTAAGTATAATGTAAATAGTTTAGTTGATAAGTTTTCTTTAGTATGCGCTAGATATACTCCCATAATTGAAAAGTTCTGGTGGTTCATCATACAAATCCTCTGGGGGTATACGTTAGGCAACTTAACGATAAAAGGATTCGTAGGAAGAGCATATAGTGTCGTCCCCAAACGAATAATAGAAATTGACACAACCTGCGCGAGTCTTGTTAATTTCGGTAAAAGTATTAGCACACAGATAAAAAGGATGCAGGCTTAGGAATATGTGGTGGCGGAATATCCCCCATATTGCGAAGCAGGCGTTTGGGGCGGCAGCTATTAGGTAATAGCGGCACATCGCCAAAGGATACGGGTCGGTTAAACGGTAACGAAATAAGTCCGTGGACACTTACAGGTGCTAATGGGATATTAGAAGTATTGTCATTAAACAGCGACCCAAGGCATTTTCTCACTGTATATATTAACGGGACACGGGTATCCGCGTTAATTGATAGTGGGGCGGCCCCTTGTTACTTGGGTAACAATTTTTCAAAAAATTGGAGAAATTTAATCCATGTCAGTCCACAATGACTGTAGCAAATGGTATGCCCATCTTGTTACAAGGTAAGATTAAGGTAGATCTTGAAATAGGCCGAAGTTAAATACTTGGGATACAAAGTGGATAAATATGGACTGAGGGTAGACCCAGACAAACTCAAACCAATTGTTGATTACCCAGCGCCAGTAAACTTAAAACAACTGAAGCGGATTATTGGTATGGTTGGTTGGTACTCGCGTTTTATTAAAGGACTTGCTGATCTTAAAACACCCCTAACGAAGCTAATAGCTAAGGATATTAAATGGGAATGGTCCAGCGAACAAGAGAAAGCATTCGAAAACCTAAGGAAAGCACTAACCGAAGCGCCAGTACTGGCTAGACTGGACTTCTCTAAGCCATTTGTGTTACAAACAGACGCCAGCGACTACGCCATTGCTGGTGCATTGACTCAGGAAGTCGATAGAGAGGAGCATCCTATTTGCTATGTAAGCAGGACTTTGAGTAAAGCCGAATGGAATTATACGGTGATGGAGAAAGAATGTCTAGCAGTACTTTGGTCGGTAGATCGTCTTAGAGGGTATCTGCAAGGAGAAATTTTTACGGTAATCACGGACCACAGTAGCCTATTATGGTTAAACAAGCTCAAGGATCCAGTAGGTAGGTTAGCTCGATGGAATACTGCACTGCAGGCATATGACGTGAAATTCATGCACAGGAAAAGGGAAGTTACATCAAGTTCCAGACGCGTTGTCGCGAGCATATAAAGGCCAGGTAGCTGCAATAGAAGAGATAACCTCAGCAACCCCTACAGACGATGACTGGTATAAAAGGCGAAGAAAGTCTGTAAAGCGAACTCCCCATGAATTCCCCAATCGGAAGATCTCCGAGGGTAAACTATGGTACCATAAACCGAATGCTCTTATAGACCCGGTAATGCCAGACCACAATGCATGGAAGATAGTTCTCCCAAAAGAATTAAGATGTAAAGTCCTACCGGAAGTCCATGCAGAGCCTCAAGCTGCGCATTTGGGGGTTAATAATACCTACGCACGGTTAATAATGTACCATTACTGGCCAGGATGCTACCATGATGTCGCGGAATATGTTAGGGCGTGTCAGGAATGTCAGAAAAATAAGGTCTTGCAGCAAGCCCCGGCAGGACTGATGGGAGAACGGAATATCGAACATCCGTGGATGGTGGTGGCCGTGGATATGTTAGGGCCAGAACCACCATCTAAGACTGGGAACCCATACGTCATAGTGTTCCAGGACCTCTTCACAAAATACGTGGAATTGCGACCTCTTCGCAAAGCAGACGGAAATAATGTAAGAAAAGCGTTTGAGGAACTGATCTTGAATCGGTGGGGAACTTCCAAATACAGACTTACAGATAACGGGACAAAATTTATTAACAAATATATGAAAGAAATGTGCACTGACGCAAATATCGAACATACAACAATTCCACCATATCACGCGCAAGCTAACCCCGCCGAGAGAGTGATGCAAACGTTAAACCCAATGATCAGTTTATTCTTAGAAGAAGACCACCAGCTATGGGACGTTCACCTACAAGAGTTTGCTTCTGCTATGAATACTATGGAAAACGCGTCCACAAAAATGACTCCAGCCTTTTTGAATTTTGGTAGAAATCCATTGCCAATAAAAAATTCTAACAAGCCAAGGAACGCAGATAAATTAGACATGAGGGACACAAAAAACTGGGAAGATCGAATGCAGAGGTTGACTCTTACAAGAGATTTAACTAAGAAGCATGTTGACGAGGCTAGGGTTCACCAAGAAAAATATTACAATAAACACCATAGGCCCGCACAATTCCAGATAGGAGAATTAGTGTTACGAAGAAATCATATTCTGTCTGTGGCAGGCCAAAAATTTTCAGCGAAATTAGCCCCCAAATTTATAGGTCCATGCGCAATTGTTAAGGCATTGTCGGAAGTGGTGATGGAGGTTAGAGACATAAACACCGGAAAAACAGTCAAAGCACACGTGTCAGATCTAAAAAAGTATACCCCACCCCTAACGACGTCCTTAACCCCTATAGAGAATGCATCCGAGGAACACAAGATCGGAATGGTCCTGGCTGGCCC
This sequence comes from Copidosoma floridanum, assembly GCF_000648655.2. The sequence goes on along the minus strand of NW_019379456.1, from coordinate 2,022,879 downwards.
ACCAGCACCGGGATCCCAGGGTCCAAACCCTATACGAAGAGCCAGGAGACGACGAGGAGGCCGAGCCCCATCCCTTCGCGCCCAGCAGAGGCTGGGTTCCAGAGCCCTGGGAGACAACACCGCTCCCAGACCTGGACGAAGTCCGAGACAGGCAGCGACTGAGGTGGGAGAAGCGGCGACACCCAGCACCATCCAACCCAATATCGCTAACCCGGCCGATTGGAAGCGACGATTACGATCCCAGAGAATGGGCCGTGAATCCAACCCAGCCTGATCAAGCGCCCTGTACTCCCCTCAACACCATCGAGAAGCAGGCAGAGCCAGAATAGATACAAGTGGGAGGAGTGGAGGAGGCAGCCCTGGAATTATTGGACACCGAAGACGTGGTGGACAGACTGGCCGAAGAGCCTATCCATCCATCCCCGATTCCGGCACTAATGGCCTTAAAAGTTACATGGCCGAGCGACACCACGCATCCAAGCCCGGGCAGCACACAGAACCCACCCCCACTCCCAGAAGAGGAGGTATTACCTCCGAAACCAGCTCCGAAAACTGCTTGCTGGGGTTGCGGACGAGCTGGGCACCAGTTCGTACGATGTCGCTACACCCGAACGTGGAAATTTTGTTATTGGTGTGGACTCAGGAACGTAACCGTAGACCAGTGTCCGCATTGCCGCAAGGGCTGGCTGGAAGAAAGGCGACAATACTTGCCGAGCTGGCAAATTACCATCCCTACCGACCCCCTACCGCCTCCTAATATTTTTGTTGTTGTTTTCTTTTTACATTTTTTGTTTTCTTTATTCTCTTTCCTTTACTTTTCTCTTTCTTTTCTTTGCCCAATTTAAAATAAATTGCTTAAATAACTTTATTTTTTGTTAACAAATTTTTTTTCCTTTTTTTTAACTTTTGTAAATTCCCCTGAAGGGACACAGTGATTATAGAGCAAATAAATGAATATTTTTTTTTTTATCTAATTGAAATAATTTATTTAACAACTAGTAAAATCACATACATAACAATAAACTATACTAAAATGGCCAGCATGTATAGCACTGGTAACCGGGTCGTACAAAATACGATGATCGTACGATACGACGGTCGTACAAATTACACGCCAAGGTATTGGCGAAATTTGAGCACGGGGAGGCTGGGCGATCAGGTAAGCAATACACATGTAATACACTATGGCACTAGTACCTGAGGAAGAAAGCAAANTTTTGTAAATTCTCCTGAAGGGACACAGTGATTATAGAGCAAATAAATGAATATTTTTTTTTTTATCTAATTGAAATAATTTATTTAACAACTAGTAAAATCACATACATTACAATAAACTATACTACAATGGCCAACACGTATAGCACTGGTAACCTGGTCGTACAAAATACGACGAAATTCGTATACAATTACACGCCAAGGTATTGGCGAAATTTAAGCACGGGGAGGCTGGGCGATCAGGTAATTAATACACATGTAATACACTATGGCACTAGTACCTGAGGAAGAAAGTAAAGTGGTCACAAGATTTATGGAATAAATTTTTCATTTCAAATAAATTTTCAATAATAAACGAATAACGTAACCCTTTACTTTCACCTCACTTATGAAATTATTTTTATATAACTTCCATTATTATTAATATATACTTTATAGTTCTAACAATTCAGTAAAAATAATTCTGTAAGCGCCTGTACATTTCTCAGCAATGAATAATGTACAACCGTCTATTTTTTTGTCGTTGTTTCTTTTGTAACGATTTTTTTAAATTATTTTTTGCTATGATTTTTTTTTGTAAATGTATTGGCACACCACAAACTAGTAGGGACAATAGCAATAATGATACACTGAGCAAATGACATAACAATAGCGTGAAATAACTACAAATACATAGAACAAGGCAATATAATGCTGACCAGTATATCCTGAAAAGATCCGGAAGAAGAAGACGGTACATGACACTACACAAACAACTACGCTTTACACACTCACACCAATGCACACTTTCGTCAAGTTTTTGATAGTTTCTACGATAGGACCTACACCTGCAGATTAACTTGAACTGTACTAGGTGGATTTGTGAGGGGGGATTTGTGACGTGGCAAATCAAAGGTGTATATAAGCACGTCACAGAGCCCTTATCACCGCTAATGAACGGCGAGAGTCTCAAACATAGCTCTCTCTCTCTCGTGCATGTGGCTTACTAAGTATAGCATGCGGAATTCCGATACAAGGCCCGGAGGCCGTAATAATATAAACAATCTAAGAGTTCGGCTTGACTCTCCCCCCATGGTCCTACAAAGGCACCTTAGTAATGTGTATATGATAGGTATTATGAAAATAGGCTGTAGGTCCATAAGTAATAGCTGTCAGTGTATTGGGAGGTAGCTTGGTAACGGTGGTCGACTGGTGAGGCAGTGTCGGGTAGTTTGTGTGGCAGACCGTAGAAAGGACGTTACGCCTGCGCAGCGAGACAAGGATAGACACTTGGGCTTGATGTGAGGCTGGTACTGGTGCTGCACGACGTGGCAACGTTAGACTCTTGCCTGCCAAGCCACCAAGTAGCCGCAACAGTGCAAGCTAGTGCCAACACACAACCTCGTACACTCGACGACGTTAACTAGGTCACCCAAGCTCTCCGCTGCCCGTGATGCACGCAGCATCGCCGGGAACAAGACGATTAGTCTGGCCAAAATATTGTACTGGTAGGTGACGCCAAGTTATCTTAGTGCTGTGCATGCAGTGAGTGAAAGTAGTCCTCCCATAACTACGTATCCCTCAATATATGAATAGAGTCAACCCGAAGCACCCCTACGGAAGGATATCGCGTATACAGCTATTAGAGTATAGCAACAAACGAATTAGTAAGCCACATCATAGGGAGCGTCCTTGTGGTGTGCCACTAGAATCTTATTTAAGTAATTACGTAGATTTTAATAAACACTTAGTTCACAACTATATGCAAAGTGTTATTTTAATTGGTAGTGCGCAGTGCTGATTTATTAGCAGACTAGTGCCGTTACGTAGATCATAGAAAGCTAGTCCACGATACTTGCTATAATGACCTACGTGCTGCTGCAATCAGCGCTGTACACTGCCAGCTGAATCCCGGTCCCTTTTCCTAGTAGAGTTTAAATACAATACTGTACTTAGTGTTACTATAAATAACTAAAAAGATTAAGGTAAAAATACACACACACGCTAGTCGTAATCCCCGGCTAGCGTGTCACACCCTTTTCAGATAAATGAACTCATATCTTATATATTTTATTACTAATAGAAGTTTTGTGAGATGATTAAGTCGAGACTAACACAAAGTTTAAGATAATAAGTAAAAGTAAAGACACATCGTTATGTACATGTGTACTTATACATATTGATATTTGTTTGTCCACGCGCTTTCTGTCTTACTCACTCCCATCTGAGAGTGATCCCTGCATTCCGTGGGCAAGGACGGACTTTTATAGATTCTCCTTCCGAGCGCATGTGGTGCGACTGTGAAATGGATTAACCTCTGATCTGCAAGCGCTGGTGTCTCGTCCGTGCTTCAAACATCTGTTGAGGGGGCACTTTTTATGCCAATACTTTAGACGGTAGGCATTGCACGGGATTGTCGGTGGTACTTGGTGGTTACTTGCCAGGTACTTGCCGGGAACTTGCCGGGCACTTGGCAGGTACTTATTGGGCACTTAACGGATACTTGCCGGGCACTTGGCGGATACATGCCGTGCACTCGGCAGGTACATAGCAGGCACTTAACTGGCCCTTGGCGGGTACTTGGCAGGTACTAGCCGGGCACTTGGTGGGTACTTGCCGGGCTCTTGACGGGTAATTATCAGGCACTTGGCGGGTACTTGGTGGGTACTTATCGTGCACTTGGTGGGTACTTGGCAGATACTTTAGTGGGCACTTGGTGGATACTTGCCGGGCATTTGGTGGGTACTTGCCGGGCACTTGACGGGTACCCTTTTTTCAGTTGGTGGTGCTGTTTCAAAGTATTTCACGGAGCGAATAACACGAGTTTATTATCTATCATAGGCTCTAAATTCATGTTTTTTTTGGTACTGTTAGCACATGTATGTGACACTTTACATAACCTCAATTTTAAGTAAACTGTCAATTCAGTCTACAATAAATTGTATAAGAAAGTGTAAGATACGTATTTTCATAGTCGAATAGAATTGTACGTGCTTCACAAGTGTTTACAGTAAACTATTTTGCTTTAGTTTTCTTGGTGCTTTAAAAAGATTTAAGTACTCTACGATTTATATTAATTATAACACGATAAACTAACTTATAATTTTTTACACAGTTCAAAAGAGAAGCTTTACGTTCATTGATATGTATTATTGAGTTTACAAAAAATTTCATTTAGTTTTTTACGTTTTGTACTGTTTCTACAACTTATCTACGTTTTAGGCAGTTTCTTACAAAGCTATCAATGACAGAATCCAGGGATGGTTTTCTTACAAAATTTTCAGTATTCTATTGTATATTCGTAAGAAACTATCAAAAACGTATGAAAGTCGTATATAACGTAGAAGACGTAGAAAGCCGAATTAAACGTTTTGTAAAAATTAAAACGATATAAAAATGGACGTGAAGCTTCTCTTTTGAACTGTGTACGAAATTATAAGTTTATCTATCGTATTATAACTAACATTCATCGTTGAGTATGTAAATATTTTTAAAGTACAAAGAAAAATGAATCAAAGAAGGTAAGACAAACACTTGTAAAGCACGTAAAATTCAATTCGACAACGAAACCACATATCTTACACTCTCTTATGAAGTTTACAGTAGACTGAATTTACGGTTTACTTGAAATTAAGGTTATGTAAAGTGTCGAGAACTCTATGTCGATTACTATGTAGAAAAACCTTAAAACTTTCTACAGTATTTAAAGTATTTGACGTGGTTTCTATGCTTAGAAAACTTACTTATTCGACACTCAGTTTTCTGTATAAAATTCGTTAAACCTCACAAGTGACATCTAAAGGGTCATTCGTGATGCTACAATTGCTACATGCAATACAACTCATCGATTACAAAAAACAGTTGAAAAATTAAAATTCATCAACACCGTCAAAAGAGCGTATGAAAATTATTTCCGTAATATCTTGGAAATGGTGAGAAATAGGATGAAAATGAAAATACTATCGTGTAGAGTGGAAAATTCCCTACCAATTTGGTCTTCAAATTTAATTCGAGGTAGCATTAATTGTAAGTCTAAAAATATAATAAAGATGAGAGTGAGTAAGACAGAAATGGCGTAGACAAACAAATATCAATATGTATAAGTACACATGTACATAACGATGGGTGTTTACTTTTACTTATTATCTTAAAATTTGTGTTAGTCTCGACTTGATCATCTCATAAAACTTCTATTTGTGATAAAATGTATAAGATATGAGTTTATTCATCTAAAAAGGGATACTAATACTCAATTGATTAAAATATTATCGTTATGACATTTGCAATGTAATTTTAATAACTGTTACGATCATTAGTAAGTGATACGTTTATCCCATTATACTCTTGTTATTACATGATTTGACATGTCATCCTTGAAATATTCATGCAATCCCTCCTGACAAATCTCACCTGAGATCTCATCTTATATCTCACGTGATTTCTCACCTGAGATCTCATGCCAAATTCTCATCTGAGATCTCAGGTGAGATTTTGGAAAGAAAAATAAATAAAAAAACTTTGTGCCACAATTATAATTTATAAATCAATAGAATGATTACCTAAAATATCAACAGATATAGGAAAAACAAAAAAAAATTTCGGCTTATATGGGACACGAACTCGAGTCCCCAGTTAAAAAGGCAAGCATCTTACCGCTTGGCCAGAGAGGATGAGATA
>NW_019379456.1:2002546-2016307 GCF_000648655.2 Copidosoma floridanum | reverse complement strand
TAAAATAATTTATTCACAACACATCAAGTCCCTCTGGTTTTTATTGTAGTTATTCTTTATTATTACATTTAAATAAACATTTATAATTATTATTAAAAACTTATGCCCTACTTGAATATAAAGATTCTTTAAGAGTAACTTTAAGAGAAAAAAATTTTTTTTGTGAAGAAAATAATGTTCCTGAATATTATCTAGTTGGTTAACTATCGGAATTAAGATTGGGAAAAATTATATCTATTAGTGATTGTATGATTCAGTTGTGAATAAGAAAAACAATAACACATGGTACTTACACTTTATATAGACGTAAATTGTCGGACTGGTATCTCATCCTCTCTGGCCAAGCGGTAAGATGCTTGCCTGTTAATTTGGGTGCTCGAGTTCGTATCCCATTAAAGCCGAATTTTTTTTTTTTTTCTATAACTGTTGATATTTTAGGTAATCATTCTATTGATGTATAGATGATAATTGTTGCACAAAGTTTTTTTATTTATTTTTCTTTCCAAAATCTCACCTGAGATCTCAGATGAGAATTTGGCATGAGATCTCAGGTGAGAAATCACATGAGATATCAGATGAGATCTCAGGTGAGATTTGTCAGGAGGGATTACATCTAACGCATGGCTTTAGAACATGACAGCATAAGGAGCAGACAATATTTATCTTGTAACATCCAACCTTCAAGTTACCAGCAGTATAGTATAGCAGACACTCGTGCGTGCGCACATGAATATACCCATGTATATAGTTCTCGCTGATTACCACATAAGCTCAATGACAATGTGGCAACGTCGCGAGCTCATGTGGGTGCGCCATACCCTTCCAACCCCATTTAGGGGTAGTTGTATTTTCAATCGCCTCCTAGTTAAAAGCTATTTGCCCTAAAAAATTAATTGCAATAGGGTTTGCTTAAGAAAAAATTGCTCGTCACGCTGTTCCCGGGAAATGCCACCGATACATATCATCCTGTATATATATATCATAGTGTACTGACCAACTGTGGGTATGTACCCTTTCCTTTCCTTTTTTTATAGAACATTTACATAGGACGTATATTCGTGGTAACATATAATTTTTACATTGTATTTAATGTACTTATTTGATATTTTCTTACATCTTATCTATCTTGTCTCCCCCGTCACGCATGACCAGATATCGAGAACTTATCACAATTTTTCTTTTTGTACGCATTTTATTTTTCTTTTTTCATTTAAAAGTAATCCTCAACCCTAAGTCGGTGTCGTGAATTTGATTCCGGAAAAGACAATGAGAAAAAATCTGAGTGCCGTGACTGGGAATCGAACCCACGACCCCTTGAGCTGTGTTGTTTCAGTGACTAGCACGCTAATCAACTGATCCAACGACGAGCTCTATATATATATACACATATATAATATTGTACAGACAAAAATGAGTTTCAGATCCCTCCACTTTCCTTTATCTTCTCGAGCTCTCACTCTCTAAACCTAGTTATTTACTTATTTTCCCGTAACTCTTAATACAATTATACGCTAGCAAGCTTCCCTTGCTCCTCATTTGCCTCCCCTCCACCCCCCACTATTCGTGTGAACTCTTTTTGATGCACGGTCTTAACCTTGCTATTTTTTTATTAAAATACTTTACATAAACAACATGGGAGAACAAAAAATGTACTATTCAAGATTTAGAATCATTTTTGTGATTTTTCTGGTGGTTGATCACGAATCTGAAATCAGGTTGGCATTATTTTAGCCCCCCAATTCTTTTATCATAACGCCAGTGGATAAAATAATACGATTGTTTTTAGGCCCGTTTCCATGGTTTTTCACGTTACTAATTACAGCTTCCCCTTTGTGTGCTGCTGCATCTTCCCCCTACCCACTCACTAAATTTCCCTTAAATTATACAATTTATTTTACGTTATGTAACCTTATAACTATTGGATAATCTTTTTCTGATCCATGTCTTCTTCTCCAAAGATAAGAAAAAAGCTCTTTACACAATGCAGTAGTACCTTGTAAGTGATGTGGAAATTCACTGATAAATACATAACTAATACTTAATGATGTAAATCAAAAAAGAGTTTTGTGTACTATGATTTTGTATTATTGTAACGGCAATATAGTTAGTCATTTTAATAAATCTTATTTGATAATCTTCAGTTAATTTAAAAAAATTGAAGTAGCATTAAAAATTTTCAGTGATTGAAGTCTTAATTTGGTGAAGCATAAAAAATTTTTTTAAGGTTATGAAAGTTATAAAGATTATCAATTTTTTGTTGTTTTCCATTCTAATCAGAGTGATCTCAGTTTAAAAACTTATTTCTTCAAACCCATCGATATTCTCAGTGAAAAAGAGAGTAAACTGTGCATATAATATGCTTTTCACCAGGTTTTATGACACATAACCTCAAAAAAGCTGTATATGACCCGTTTTTTAAATATGTCTAACGATTGTAATTGTGACTCATTTTTCTCATTATAGCCTCAAAAAAACATGAAAAGTGTTTGTTTTTTTTTTCAAAATTTTTTCCTTTTTTAAATTACGTGACTAAGCAAAACAGGCTTATATAGTGATTTTTCTTGAATAAACAGAATTACAGGTCACTAAGTGCAGGAATATTTACTAGTAAACACCCAATATTCTTATAGGTTAAGAAATTGACAAAAATCATTAATCTTTTGAAAACTCCATTCCAATCAAAGCAAATTTTAATCTAAAAAATGGAACCCTTTCAGTTTCTTCCTCCCTATCAATAATTTTTGCGAGAAGAGATCAAACTATAGGTGCACCTATAAGGTGCACGACACCCTGATAACACATAACCTCAAGAAAGCTGTAAACAAACAATTTTTGATTTTCGATGAAAGAAATCTGGCAGAACTAAATTAAAAATAAATTAAGATAAAGTATGCCCGAGAATCNAATTTTTTTTTTTTTAAATATTTTTTAACTAATGTGAATAAATAAATTATGCTCTATAGTTATATTTTTACTAGTAATAAGGATGAGTTTTTTAGTACAGAAAAATGACGAAATACAGAAAAAATTATATGTGGAATAAAAAATTTATAGAAAATTTTATTTTGTTTTTAATTTTATCCTTATCAAAGCAGTTGTTATTTTATTAAATCCATGTAAAAATTCTTAGAAATTTAATTGTATATAATGTAACACAAACCTTGTTTTTAACGTACTGCTTCACTTCTTCTTCAATCTTATTTCCCTTTCTATTATAACTCATTCTTTCTTCTATATTAAACAATGATATCTGTGTATCCGATAAATACAGATTTCTAATAAATACGTCCAGGAGCTGATCTTTTCGGCTTGTTTGTCTTGCGTGGTTAATCATATTTTTTCGATTAATCAAATGCCACGCTTTGCTTCCATCCTCTGAATAAAATATCATTGGCATTTCAAATAATCTTGCTGCTTGGCACCCATGTACAAGAAGTTTCTGAACAGATGAGCCCATGGATATAAATTGAAATATAATCGGTATGTTTTAAAGCACAACTTTTCCAATTTATCATAACCTAATTTTTTCCACATCTAAACAATGATAAAATAAGAGATATGTTTCAAACATGGTCCTCATTAACTTCTAAGACTTTAGCAAATTTTTTAGGCTCTTTAAAACATTTTTTTGCCAAATTTCCAGTGTTTGTCGTGCCTTTTCTTTGTGATACTTTATTTACTTTTACTCCGAATACATCGTATAATTTTTTTTACATCCTTTTTTTCTGAGCATCAAATTCACCTAAAAATATAAGTTTTTAACTACCAACTGATACTCATACGATAAGCTATTCACATTTTTTAATGACTAAGGTTGCAAAAGTTGAGCATAATAAGTAAAACTTACCAAATTAAAAACAACTTAATTGGATAATCATGTAAATTACGAAAACTTTTTAGCGGTAACAAAATGAAATTCATACATTTTTAGAATTTTTTGACTAATATTGGGTAATATTATAAGATAAAAATAAATTTTGTGACAAACAAAAGATTTTACAAATTTCCTTCTTTGTCTTTGGTCCAGGATTTAATAGTAAGTTTGTATCCTGAATTTAAAAATTGATTAAATCATTCTCATAAGCAGTGCAGAAGTCTCAATCCTAGTTGTAAACAATCTTCAATTTTTTTCCAACAGTGAAATCGATACTTTCTGACCTAAAACAATTCATACTGTACAAACACATCGGACATCTCTGGGTGGCACAATTTTCCACAATAGCATTAATCATTTACTGTTGAACAATGTTTTATGTATTATAAATTTTAAAATTACTTTTTTAGTATTTGACGACGTAAAATTGTATTTTTTCAGTCTTTGTATTTCATGCGTTAATCTGTAAAATTCTTGTGGAATAGTTTCTTCAGTCTCTTTCTCTGCAGACGTTCGAATTGCTCGACAAAAGCGATGATAGCTCTGTGGAGTCGGATTCATCCGTTTTATTTATCTACTCGAGAATACAATCTATTTATCAATAAACTATAATTAAACTATAATTAATTCTTTCTGGCAAGCACTCCATCATTGCTTTTGCAATATAGTCATAGCAAGGATACATACTTCAGTTTCTATTTTGCGTGTTCGTCACTAAAAGTGAATAACTGTTTTTGCTTAAATCAGCGTCTAAAAAATTAGCTATAGCACTTTCGTTCATGTGTTTTGGAAAACTACCTGAAAAATTAAATTTTCAGGCTAGATGTTTATAGTACAGTGATATCATATTTCTCAACAAATTATTGAATACTTATATATTTAATTATTAATAATTGATGTTCAAAGTAATACGTGTAGTGTAGTTCAAAAAATATAATTACCTACACCTTGCTTTCCATCAAGTTCAATTTCTTTAAGAATCGCTTCTACTTTATTATTGCTATCTACAAGTTCATCATAAGTAGAGTTTGTTTTTCTTTTTTTAGCGATACTTAAGGCTATTTGAAGTACATCAATGCCAACATCTGGATTTTTTAACAAATATCAAACTCTATTGCGTTTTGTTCGAACACATGCATTTTCAATCTTCACCTTTTTCAGCCCACTATTAGGCGTCTTGGATTTTTGTTTGGGACGACCAACCGTTACAACTTTAGATGTATCCATACCAGATTTTTGTATTTTATTGGTAAATATATATCGGAGAAACCAAGTTTTTCAGAACACGGTCACTTAAGACGAGATGAATCAAATAAACACATATCAATGATTATGTCACAGAAACATGAATGAATTCCAGATTGACAATTTTTAATAATAACACAAAAAATGATCTTAGAGCGCGGCTAAATATAAGCATCATTATAGGCTTCTGTGTAGCGTGATTAGTGTTTTTCAGGTTGTGACGGATCTGATTTGCGATACCCATATAAAATAAGAGCAAAGAAGAATATTAAAAGTTTGAACAAATACAGTAGCTTTTATCTATATGTTAAGGAAAATATATAAGCAGAATAGTGAGCAGTAGCAACTATTTGCATTACACGAATACCCAATGCTGATTTTGAATTTCAGCATTTAATAAGATTCTACTAGTGTGGTGGCAGTTAAAATGTATGGTGGTTATTAAAAAAAAAAGTATCTTCAGCAAACTTTTAAAAAAGTTTTTTAAAAACACTTGTAGGGTATCTTTATTTATTTTTTTTAATGGATATTGATGAGGTCATGTATTAACTATTTATTTTATATCTTTCTACGTCTCTATCAATACAATCTTATTAAATGTTGAATTTGAAAATCGGCATGTGAGGGTAACCCAAGTAAGTACTACTACATGTACATAATCTAACTTACTTTACCAAACTATTCCACAAGAACACCTGCAGGAAAATCTACAGAGAATCCTGCAGAGTTATTGCTCCTATTTTCTGCAGAAAATCCTACATAATTTTCTTCGAGAAATTCAATACAGAAGTTGTGTAAGCATCGATATTTTTAAACATTAATTTTTTTGCGGGCGATGATGTATCCCTACGTAAGTGACCTTTAAAATATCGATACAATTTAGGGATTAGTCACGTTCAATGTGGTGTGTGTTTTTAATGACTTGAAATGTGTTTTACCATTTGTTGTATTTGTACTTCTCATTGTATATTTTATGTGTCTTTGAAATACATATATTACTCTAATGTTATACAATTGTAGCAAATTATATTACTCGAGCGTCACGCACTACAGTAATGTTTTGTTCATTGAAGTAATTATATACAAAAAACATACAATGAAGTAACTTTCTATGTGAATAAGTACATTATCAACATATTTATATGTGTTATAATTACATAAGCCTCTCATTAGGATTATTTTTTAATAGTACAAATACATACTGATGATAAATCCTGTGGTTTCTAATTTCTCGTTTCTACAGGATGTATTGTGATACAATTTTACATCAGCAGTTTTCGAAAAAGCCAAAAAAAGCTGGGTTTTTTTTAACCTTACATGATATATAAACGAGTAACAGTTCTACTTTATGTATCAAAAATATTACTTCAAATAAAAATATATTTCGACGCAACAATAGAGAAGATATTTTGTATAAAAAGAATGCATCGATTGGAGTACAGTTTACAAAACATTAATGATTTCTATCCATTTCTTAGCCTAAAATAAACTTTGCACATTTTCGTGAATAATTCTGTGTATGACAACCCGTAATTTAAAAAAAAAAAAAAAATCATGAAGTAGGTGTTTCTTGATTAATCACATTAGTTAAAAAAAAATTAATAAAAAAAACGAAGTGTTTTCCATATTTTTTTTAGATTATGATGACTGTAATTAATATGCGATTCTCGGGCATACTTTATCTTAATTTATTTTTAATTTAGTTCTGCCAGATTTCTTTCATCGAAAATCAGAAATTGTTTGTTTACAGCTTTCTTGAGGTTATGTGTTATCAGGGTGTCATGCACTTTATATAGTTTGATCTCTTCTCGCAAAAATTATTGATAGGGAGGAAGAAACTAAAAGGGTTCCGTTTTTTAGACCAAAATTGCTTTGATTGGAATGGAGTTTTCAAAAGATTAATAATTTTTGTCAATTTCTTAACCTATAAGAATTTTGGGTGTTTACTAGTAAATATTCCTGCACTTAGTGACCTTTAATTCTGTTTATTCAAGAAAAATCACTATATAAGCCTGTTTTGCTTAGTCACGTAATGTAAAAAAAGAAAAAATGTTGAAAAAAAAAACTCTTTTCATGTTTTTTTGAGGCTATAATGAGAAAAATTAATCTTTTACCGTACCTTACTTTCTTTTTAGTGTTTTAGGCGTTATTTTTTAATCTACAAGAAAACGTAAGAAATGGTTCATATGCAGCTTTTTTGAGGTTATGTGTCATAAAACCTGTTGAAAATCAACATAATACTCGTTTATTCTTTTTTATAATAAGAATATCGATAGGTTGAATGATATAAGTTTTTAAACTGAAATCACCTTGATTGGAATGGAAATTATTAAAAAATCCATAATCTTCATAATTATTATAACATCAAGAAATTTTTTCTGCTTTTTGAATAATTTTTCTCTATTCTATAACACATTACCATTATCCTCTGAAAAGAATTATTATTTTGCTATGTTTTGTTAGAGCACAGTTGATTGTTTCACGAAAAAATCGAAAATCTCCCACTGTGCGGCGTGGGGATGAGTGAGGATCCACGTTCTAACCCAACCCCCACTAACAGATTAAGCTACAAGTTTTTTTTTCTATGTAAGTTTTGTACAAATTAAAAAAGTTAAATGCTTTTGTACGTACAAAATTGTCCGAAATTCATAAAAATTGAAGTTATCTTTGAAGAACTAATATTTTTACTAATTCTGGCGGCAACTTTATAGAAGAAGCTTAAGATTTTTATTGAGTCGTTTTTCCAATAAATAGTATGGCAACATGCAGTATACTAAATATTCAGATTAATAATTTTTTGGTACCTTAATTGTTAAATTTAAAGCACCTAATGCTGTTAACCACTAATTCACTATTCAGTTATATCTTTGCTGTTATATTAGATCTGAATCTAATGGCTATTATTTGGAGGTTAAAGTAGTGGGTATTGGCACGTGGAGCCTCACTAAAATATATATTAGTAGGGCTTCACTCCTCTGCCTACTTCGCTCGCCAACTCCCGATAAACAGATTGTAATTTTAAGTTGAAATCATTGTCAGGAAGTCTTCTTTTTGGTTTTGGTTATCTTATACTAACTATCACTGTATTATTCTAACCATAATTATTGTAATGTATACATTACAAAAGATTTTTTAAAACACTTTTTTTTCATTTCTTTATTTTATTTTGTTATATGAAGCCGTACTTCTCAATATACTCTTAATTCTAATAAAAATATTTTTTAATGTTTCCATAACTGTCTATGGTTTTACTTAAAATGAATTTTTTTTTCGATTGTGTTTTTTAATTTAAACAGATAATAATCACTTCATAATTAAATTTCGTGAAATGGCATTCTTTAAAAATGTTTCTGTAATATAAGTTCTTTGATATACTTAATTTTTAGATAGAACCTATGTATGCATGTGCCTTATAACTTTGTCAGAACAGAAAATATAGCCAGTTATGAGTTGTCTTTTTTAGCATTAAACAAATTTTTAACCTTGTTTGAGTGTGATCTAAGTTGGTTATATAGTGTACGTGTGGAAGTTGTGTATGTAGTTCATCAAGTTTTTCGACTAAGTAGATGTGCTGAAATTTTGTTCGTCACTTCGAGTTGGATGTTTAAGCTCATGGTTAACATTTTAACAAGTTTTATTAAAAGGAAAAATTTTGACAGCTCTTTTAGTACAGCGTTCTGAGACAAAAAAAAATAGTTTTTCAGTGATAACGTTTTTTACGTTTCAATCTTACGTTTCTGTTCGAATAAAAAGTTGTAGACCTCATTAAATTTAAACTTTTTTTTAGTATATACTTAACTCTAGATTGCAATGCAGATGCTATACGAAGCTAAATGTATGCAAGAACAGCAAAAAAAAGTTTCGTTCTTGTTACAGAAATAAATTCCAATTCCACAACAAAATGTTCAATACCAAAGTTTTGGAACTGATTAAAATGAAACTTTTTCGTAGGGTAAGTTTTTTTCTAAAGTGCTATCTTAACAATTTAATCGACAAAAATTGTTTTAAAATAGCTAAAAAGTCGTTTTACATCATCTTATTTTTGAACAGTACATTTTGGGACAAAATGTTCAATACGAATATTGTTGATCTTCTAAAATACACTACTACATGTTGACTAATTTCACCTATAAAGTTGTTATAAAGACTTTTAATATCGAGAGTTAAATATAATAATGCAATAATATTAAAATTTCATTCTGTTACTTACATAACTCTTTTTGCTCTGGCATCTTATAGATTGGTCGTGCCGTACTTGCAAGACATAGCGTTTTGCATAAATCAAGCCTCTTATTTATGAACGTTAGCTTCGTGGCTTTTTAAGAAATAATTTCACGAAAATTGACTTTCACATTTTACACATATTTTTAAATTTTCAGGATGACTCATTATAATCATACAATAATTAACAGTTCCACACTGTTCATCAGNAAATGAATTGCTATAACTGGTGCTTCCTTTTTTATTATATTATATTAACATTTATTGTTTAAATGTACATGTAATCAGTTGAGCAACAGCTAAATTGATGTAAATGCGAAATGTCTCTGAATGCAACTTTTCAGTTGGAACGTATTGTGCGTTCAACAACTGATGTGGGCACTATATACACATGTTCAGAATCAGAAATAGTAATTGCAACGGTTGTAGAAACAGGAAAAAGAACAGATGACAAAGCTTTATCATGAAAAATAAAACATGTGTGGATCGCGGGACCCACGATAAATGTGAAACATTAAAGAAAATGTTGTTGAACTTAGTAGTATTTTATTATCTATGATAAAAATAGTAGTTTTCGTCAGATAAGTGCCATAGTCTCCAGGGCTATTTTGCGGCTTAAGAGACCTTCGAAACAGGGCCCGAGAGACGTAAGGCAGCCACGGAGCAATGTCGCTTTTGTGGTGAATCCTATTTTTTCTACCGAGTGCACACCATCCTCTCAAAAACGCACGAAGTAGGAAAAGTATTAATTTTTTCTGACTCTAAATAATCTTCATTCCATATTTTCACATTAAAAATACAGTTTATTTATGAATATGTATTTTGATCAGTGAATATTATAGATTAGGAAAAAGCAAATTGTGTTAATTTTTTTTTGTTCATTAACATATGAACAACGAGAACGACGAAGAACAATAATAGATGGCGAAGAGTATTTATACTGCCTACTTACACAAAGGTACATACATTAGTTGAACAAACGTTCGTGTGTATTACTTTCTCTGTGAAAACAGTATCGAAAATAAGATTTTACGCTATTCCTAATGATAAAGTTTATAATGCGTTAACTTTGATAAAATTATTCTTATATAAATATTGAAAAATTTATAAAATCACGTCTTATGTGATGAATGTTAAAACTTCATTTAATGTAAAAATGATTACATTTTGATAAATAGCATATAAAGCTACGTAAGAGAAAAGTAAGCTTTCTCTCTCGCGTATCGATTACCACCCAAGGTGAAGCCAAGGGTGGCATATACGTGAAAGAGGAAGCTTATTTTCCACTAGAGTTTCGAGTGTTTATCATTTTCTCTAATATCCATAGGAAAAGACACTCAGCATATTTTGGAATGAAATTTTTTAATCAAGAAAGTTATCGAAATAAAATCTCTGTCGTCTGCTTAGAATGCGCATGTGTGTATATCACACAGGTGTAGGTTATAGGTTGAAGGCTGTATTGTATATGTGGTACATTTTGTGTGTATATCACTCAATTATTTTATACCAAACGAACTTAGCCAGACCCGGAAGGTTCGATTTTTACAAAAATCTCGATTAGTACTCAAACCAAAACCATTCGTCACTT
Source organism: Copidosoma floridanum (assembly GCF_000648655.2). The sequence continues at coordinate 2,005,379 of NW_019379456.1, read as the reverse complement.
AGTAGGAACACAAGTAAAAAAAATGACAGGTACAGTTGAAAATTTTAATGATCATCTTACTAATATATAAAGCAAAGTCGCTGAAATCGTTGTAATCGCTAACTGCAAAAAATACTCAACCGATCTTGCTGAAATTTTGCATATTGATTCTTGACACTTCCTAGATGCTTTTAGTAATGTTTTAATCTTGAAAAAATAGAAAATAATAGCAATATACAAGCTCAAACTTTTGCAAAAATACCTTAGCTTTCCACTTCGGTTAAGTAGGATCCACTAGGTGGCGTAAAAGTAAAATCGAAGCTACCTTCAATAGAACTGAGTAAGTGTGGTTATTATATCCCCGAGAAAAGTACCAAACACCACAATCGATAATTAACAGTGCATGGAGCATAGAACTGGGAGTCGTGCAGCTGGGTATTAAAGCTACCGACAACACTGTCCTCTAATTAATAAGCATTTTTAACGTCAAACTCTATCCTGATCCACCAGGATTGGCAAGTGCCACCAATCCAATGGCATTCTAAACGCAAGCGTCTCCAGCGAAATTCCAGAAGACGTCTAACCAGAGCAAAATCTGTTCTAGCATTAAAGGATTTTATGGCCATTCTTTCAACCAACCTGGTGCTACCAAAACAGAATTTTCTACAATAGCAAGCCAGGAAAAACAACTCTGAGGAGTTCAGGTAGCCACAACGGTCTTTTCCTCAGTGGTTCGTCCTAGCGGCATACCCACAGGGACGGTATTCTCCAGGCTTACATCCCTAACCAACAATAAACGGTTGGTTATCCGAGGAACGATCCGAAGACGAGATATTCTCTAGTCAACGACATACCTCCCAAGTAACCCTTAGAGTCAAGTAACCCACAGCCAGCTCTCCCGAAAGATAATGAGTAGCTGGAAGTTTCACCACTGGCCTTTTTCAGGGCCATTATATGAATTTACGTTTCCTTCTTAACCATCAATCTCATTGGTTCTTTTACGGCCCACATAAGGTTAAACTACCTTGCCAACAAATATATTTTCATTACCATTCCCAGTAACGATTCGTCGACTAAAAGACTATATAAAGCCAGGCACTATTAAACCAAGTCAGTCGTTCACTGAAAAACGTCACGAAACGAAATGGGTCTCTTTTCTCCCGAAAAATAGGGAGAAAAGGGGTCTTTTATTCTGATAAATGCCCCACACATCTAACTATATAACGAAGGAAGATATTTTATAACTATATACAAACTATCTCATTTTTTTGATTCTATGGTGTCCTTATTATTATTTTCCTAAGGAACTTTAGAAGAGAGTACTGATTATCTAAATAATTCCTCGATTAAAAGCAAAAAAGTGGGTGTATAACGACATTATTTATCCACTGTCTTACAAACTAAATGAAATAGATTTTAGTCTTTTATTATATAAGAGATAATTTACACAACAATTTTTTATTCATTCTTACATAATGATTAAACGTTACCGTTAAAATTATCTGAGATACAAGCAAAAAAAATTTTTTAAATTAATTTTACCATGTTTTATTGGACAAAGTTGTTGATAACGCATCCAATATTTCAAAAAATTTTGAAACAAAGAAAAAAAATTGGAAATCTTTTTATACTTTTATGGAAAATGTACAATAATAAATGAATTGCTATAACTGGTGCTTCCTTTTTTATTATATTATATTAACATTTATTGTTTAAATGTACATGTAATCAGTTGAGCAACAGCTAAATTGATGTAAATGCGAAATGTCTCTGAATGCAACTTTTCAGTTGGAACGTATTGTGCGTTCAACAACTGATGTGGGCACTATATACACATGTTCAGAATCAGAAATAGTAATTGCAACGGTTGTAGAAACAGGAAAAAGAACAGATGACAAAGCTTTATCATGAAAAATAAAACATGTGTGGATCGCGGGACCCACGATAAATGTGAAACATTAAAGAAAATGTTGTTGAACTTAGTAGTATTTTATTATCTATGATAAAAATAGTAGTTTTCGTCAGATAAGTGCCATAGTCTCCAGGGCTATTTTGCGGCTTAAGAGACCTTCGAAACAGGGCCCGAGAGACGTAAGGCAGCCACGGAGCAATGTCGCTTTTGTGGTGAATCCTATTTTTTCTACCGAGTGCACACCATCCTCTCAAAAACGCACGAAGTAGGAAAAGTATTAATTTTTTCTGACTCTAAATAATCTTCATTCCATATTTTCACATTAAAAATACAGTTTATTTATGAATATGTATTTTGATCAGTGAATATTATAGATTAGGAAAAAGCAAATTGTGTTAATTTTTTTTTGTTCATTAACATATGAACAACGAGAACGACGAAGAACAATAATAGATGGCGAAGAGTATTTATACTGCCTACTTACACAAAGGTACATACATTAGTTGAACAAACGTTCGTGTGTATTACTTTCTCTGTCTCTCTATCTCTTCCGGATTCGGATACGCGTTTACTGTGCGTAGTTGGGCATGTTCGCGAATTTCGTTGGGTTGGCTCTGTACTAAGGACGGGTTAAGATGGAGTTTGAATAAACACAATTGGAAGAACCCGGGAAAATTTGCATCATGGTCAAATATTGATATTTTAAATTAATCCTGTTTACTGAGAAGAAATTTTTTCTAAATGATGAAAAAATAATAATAATTTTAATACTAATTAGTCACATTCTACAAGCACAAAATATTTAAAAAAGAAATGAAAAAGACTTACCTGTATGAGTTATATATATATATAGAGAGAGAGAGATTGATTGATTGATTGATTGATTGATTGATTTATTTTAAATGGTCCAAGGACTCGTGGTCCTACATGGTCCGGCAATTG
>NW_019379456.1:1963672-2001889 GCF_000648655.2 Copidosoma floridanum | reverse complement strand
AGTACGGCTAAAAGTATAGCTCCAAGTATGGCATGCAGTCTGGCTGAATGTATGACTTCAAGTATATAGCTCAAAGTCTGACACAATATCTGGCTCAATAATGGCTGAATGTACGGCTAAAAGTTGGTTAAAAGTATAGCTCAAAGTATGGTACGATAAGTGGCTAAACGTATGGCTTAATGTATGGCTAAATGTATAGCTTAAATTATGACTAAAAGTGCAGCACAAAGTATGGCACAGTGTGTGGCTGAATTTACAGCTAAACGTACGGCTCAAAGTATAGCAAAATGACTAGCTACATGACTGGCATATTGTCCAAGGATTTATGGTCCTACATGGTCCAGCAATTGCCGTTAAAAGCTTTCTTTATAAATACAAATACGTACAACAAGAAATTTGTACATTGGACATTGACACATAAGAAAAAAAATATATATATATACATAAATAAATAAATAAATAAATAAGTCAATTAATAAATAAAAACAAAAATAAATATAAAAACAACGACGACAATAATAACAAGAATGCTTAAAATAAAACAATAAGAAAATTAATAAGTCCATAACCAAGTAAGCAGAGCAAGAATAATAACACAGTAAAAGTTAAAAGTTATCACAGTCTCATTAAAAACTTGGGCTGATAAACCCGGAGACAATCGACGCATCAACACACGACGCACCCGGAGCACAAAAACCACGCTACACCACAGAAACACAACAGCACGGAAATCCATCGTCCATTCCATCGTCACCACCGCTCAAAGCACCGTCGCAGGAAGTGTTCCTCCAGGAGATGTCTGAAACACAGACGGGTCACCAACAAACGCAGATCGGAGGGCAGACTATTCCATAGCCGCGCCGCATGTATGTGGAAGAAAATCTTATACACATCGGTCCTCGCCCATGGAATACGAAGGTTATTTTCGGGACTCCTCGTCGAGCCCGTTCCGTCGCTCGACTGAAACTCGAAGTACTTAAACAGGTAGCCGGGCTGTTGCCGGCATAGTATCGTACCTAGCAACCAGACACAGAGGAAGTCTCGATGCACCTCGTATGGCATGATGTTAAGCCTGTCGTATGTAGAAGTGATGTGCTCGTAACTCTTCACACCCGTGGCATAGCGTATAGCTGCGTTTTTACCACGTTGAAGTTTCAGCACTAAATCGGCCGACAGTCTCAAGAAGATGCCTGAACTGTACTCATAATAGGGAAAAACAAGTGCCTTTACCAGCAGCAGACGCATGCCAGGCGGAATTGAATCACCGCACTTACGTAGGCGTGCAAGGGCTGCAAAACTCTCATGCGTAGTCTGCATCGTCTGTGGGGCAAATGTCAGGGTACAATCCAGGAGGACACCCAAAATTTTGACACTGTCACAGTATTCTAACTCCTTATTTCCAATCCTGACTTTTGGGAGATTTATTTCATTCAGTCTGCTGATAAAGTTGCGTGTAGCAAACCAGGTAATTTGTGTCTTTGTTGGATTGATTTTAAGTCCATTCCTAAGGGCCTAGCCGGAGAGAAGTGCCAAATCCTCCTCAATCATCCTGATCATCTGATCTATCTCCCGAAAACTGCCATGGACATAGTAAGTGGCATCGTCGGCGTAGTAATGGTGCCTACTGTGGCGCAGTACCAACAATGAGTCGTTGGTGTACAAGGCAAACAGCAGAGGTCCTAAGACGCTGCCCTGCGGAATCCCAGCACGCCGAGTAGTAGGAGCAGAGCGCACGCCGTCGTCGCTCACGAGTATTTGCTGACGTTCAACAAAGTACGAATGGATCCATGCACACGCGGCGTCAGACAGTCTAAGTCTTTTCATCTTTTCAACAGCTAGGTTGACGTTCACGAGGTCGAATGCCTGAGAAAAGTCGACAGTGACCAGCAGGGTAACCTGCTGCCTGTCGGCGGCTTCACGAATGTCGTCCACGATGGCTGCAAGTGCGGTGTGCGTGCTGTGTCGCTTACGATACCCCGACTGAAATGGATCTAAGAGTTTGCATCCTTCCACATACTCAGTCAACTGCCTGTAAGCTGTTGTCTCGAGAAGCTTGGCAGCAGCGCACAAAATGCTGATGGGGCGAAGATGCCCGATTTCCATGGGGGGGCGAACCTTTGGAATAGGCCGCACAATGGCCCTCTTCCACGCCTCAGGAAAGACTCCTGACTGTAGCGACGTGTCGAATATATGCATAAGCACTGGCAAAATATCCGGCATGCAGTTCCTGAGACAGCTAATAGGCATGTCATCCATTCCACAGGCATCGGACCGAGCAGAACAGAAGGTGGCAAGCACATCCTCGACTGTGACATGGCTGAAGTAAAATCTACTGTCCGGGGCCACCCGCGCGTAGGGCACGAGGTCCCACAGTGGTGTGACATGATCGGGTCCGGCAAAGTGCTCGTTAATTTCATCGCAACCGGCCGGGAGCGGATACGTCTCCCTCGAGGCAGATGAAGCACCAAGCTCGCCCAGGCAACGCCACATTTCAGTAGCGTTCGCAGCATTGACTAGCCTATCAGCATTGTGTTTAGAGATAGTGTTGCGCAATAATAACTTGACCCGATTCCTCAATAGCTTATAGTTTTGATGGTCCACTGGGCGTCTGTGACGTCTGTAGAGACTCCATGCTCTGTTACGCGTCCTTATCAGCTCTCCGAGCTCGGCCGTGAACCACGGAGCGCTCTTCTTTTTTTTAGGGACAAACGAATTGTACGGTGCATGTGAATCGTAGAGAGAGAGATTAGATTAGATTAGATTAGATTTTTAGAGAGAGAGAGAGAGAGAGATGATGATGATGAAAACAAATTTATTACTGCCAAGGTTTAATAAACCGTATGGCAATTTAAAAATACAAAGGATTTACAAATATTATTATATAAAACAAGCATAAATATACAATATAACAAATTTTGGCATAAGTAACAAACTATCACAACAATCAATGAGACGCATTTCTATAACAATTAATATAAAATTATCTGTCAATATAAAATACATAAATTAAAATTGTTGTGTGTCCAGTAAGTATACCCGCGAGTTCGTATATATATTTTTAAGTATATATGCTTTAAAATCTATCTCAACATTTAAAATGAATTCGTAAAATCAATCATTAAAAAAATGTTCAAAAAGCGCAACTTTGAAAGATTCGTAAGTGACCTTTAATTTCACAGACCCAGGAATCTCCTCCCATAATTTTATAGCACTTATGACAAAAAAACGCTTATACGTGACTGTGCATGCAAAAGGTATAAAATACCCAGACGTAACACGCCTAGCAGATCTCCTCAGGCCTTCGGTCTGTGGAAATAGGTCAGCCAAGTATTTCGGCTTCCCTGAGGTAAGCAGCCGATAAATCATACAACCCAAAAGGTATTTCCTCCGGGCCTTAACAGTCAGCTAACCAAGCTGCCGGTAAAAGGGTCTTATTTCAGCATCACGGCCTACCCCAAAAATAAATCTTACAACTGTATTAAACAAACGGTGTATCTTAAGCTGGAGATACTGCGAAAGGTCCAATAGGCCAGAGACACGTAATCGAAGTGGGGGAGCACAAGTGCAGCCACAAGCATTTTCTTCATTGACCACGACAATGAACCCGCCCTAAACCGGAGCCAATGCAATACACCATGGACAGCCGAACAAACCCGAGAAACCTGAGCGTTCCAGGTAAGGTCGTTGGTGATAATAAGACCTAAATTTTTAACCGATTTAACGAAGGGCACCACTGTATCGCAAACAACTATTGGTGGTATATCCGAATAATCTATCGTCCTCAGCAACTGAGGCGTTGCCAACAATTGTGCTTTAATCTTCGAAAAATTAAACGACAGTCCATGATTATTGGTCCAACAATCGACAGCACTTATGTCAATATGAAACTTCCTAATAGTATCTGATATATCTCCAGGCAGGCACTGGATGTACAACTGGAGGTCGTCTTCAAAGAGCATAGCTTTACTATGTTTAAGACACGATATGACAGAGTTAATGTAGACGAGAAACAGTACCGGGCCAGGCGACGATTCCTGAGGGATTCCTGAGGTAACGCTACGAGGCTCGGCCATACCTCCACCACCATTTATCACCGATAGAGAGCGTCCTGATATAAAATAGTGTACAAAACGAATTGAGTCAGTAGTAAAATTTAGCTGTTTGAGCGCTGACAAGAGTCTACGGTGATCCAAAGTATCGAAGGCCTTTCTAAAATCGAAGTAAACAGAGAAAGTTATCATTCCCCTATCCATACCCGATCGAATGTCGTCAGTCACCCGCAGCAGAGCTGTCTGGGTACTAAACCCTCGCCGAAAACCCGATTGAAAAGGTGATAGGAGCGAGGCGCCTTCCAAATAATCATAAATTTGCTCGGCAATCAAGTAGTCCAGCACCCTACCGAAATGAGGCAGATTGGCCACCGGACGAGTCTCCGAGGGGCCAGAGGGGTTTTTAACCTTCGATAACGGCACGATACTTGAAACTTTCCACAGATTCAGGTATGTACAGGTGGCCAGTGAGGCATTAAATATATGTACAAAAAAAGGCGATATGACGGAAAGTACATCCTTAAAATAACGCAATGATAGCCCATCATTACTCAGACTTTTTGCTCTCGAGAGACAATGCAACATCGCCTGTCGGACCTCAATCTCGGTAAACCGACGAAACGCGAAACCATCGCAAGAAGCATCACTGACCATACGATCGAGGTCCTCCATAGAGCATGGGTCATCAGCACATGCAATAGAGGAATAAAATCTCGTCAATAAATCAGGCGGAAAATTGCTTGCCTGCGAGGGGGGCCCACCAGCAACCAGACCATATCGGCGCAAAACATGACACGATGATTGCTTGAAAACAGCCCTCGACAGCTCCTGGCGAAGAAAGGTCTCCCGAGCACGCCGTATTTTAGCCTTCACCAGCCTACGAAGCACTCTATACTCCCGCAGCAAATCATCATCACCAGCTCGCCTCGCTCTCTTATACATGTGATCGCGAGCCTTGCAACGATTCCTCAAACCGTCCGTGAACCAAGGCGCCGGAGGCCTACGGTAACGGCAGTCACGAAAAGGAGCCATAGAATCCAGGAGACCCACTGCAATCTCCCGAAAACCCGCGAGAGCGCTGTTTACGTCACTATTGTACAATACGTCCGACGCCCGGTCCATAGCCGTGGAGAGCTGAGTCGAGAACCTCTCGGCTGAAAAATGTCGAAAATCGCGCAACGTTCTAACCACCCTAATCTCGCGTACCACCTCGATCCTATAGTCCAAATAAATAAAATCATGTTCATATATAAACGGTGCCGATGACTGCCCAACTGATAATATTTTATTCTCGGAATTGACCACGATATGGTCTATCCAAGTACTCACGGCCCCTCGATGATGCGTAGCCGCAAACTCTACCAAAACCTGTGAATGATCGGTAAGGAGCCCACGAAGATGAGCTGAATAAAAATCGGTACCTAACATATCGGTATTCAAATCACTTGCAATGACCAAGTTCGAATAACGCGTAGAACACCTACCGAGGGCTTCAAAAAATTTCGAGAGTACTTTGCCTTTAGGGCGCCTACATACCACAGCCAGCAAGAGCTTTGGTGACATTAGTGAGGACAACTCAACAAACATATATTTATTTTCATTAACCGATGATATAACTGAGAAGTCCAACACTTTGCAGCGGATTATATCTCTCACATAGCAGGCCACACCACCACCCTGGACATATTCTCTCTTACCGGTGTTTGATCTCAGAGCACGATCATTACGCAGTAGGTGGTACGATTGAATTAAGTATAGTGACGAGTCCCGTGGTGGAGTGAGCCATGACTCGGATATAGCCAACACGTCAAGATTTAACTCATTAAGCAACCATCCAATCTCATCCATATGTGCCCCCACGGAATTCGCATTTATGTGCGCTATACGCAAACTACTGGCGCATGCACCTCGAGGCGCTGAGGAAGATCTGGCAGGCAGTCAATTTAACAATTTTAGGTCCGAATCCGAAGCAATAAAAATAATATCTGACTTATCATCCCTACGCACCAAAATCTCTCCTCCGCGCGCCCAAACATATTTATAACCGCATTTTTTTGCTGTGTCCTTGGTTTGCATGTAAAGCTTGTATACCGTGTAAGAAAGCATTTCGTAAAGTTTTATAACAGCGCTGGTATTAAGATCGGGAAACAGAGTTGAGTATTTAATTTCGCCGAAGGACTTTTTCTAAGACAGAACAAAATCACGCGTACCAGTCGACTTGAATGACACAATGAATGATTTATATTTATACGAAGGTGCCGTCGCAGGTCCGGCCGCCTCCGCCGCGGTCTTAGCACTCTTTGGCTGCATAGGTTTTATACATAAAATATCACTCTGTAGGTATTGTAAACCCAGTATAATTAGCACAGATGTCATAATTTCGGCCAGGGAGCGACTGGACTCACACGGCACTCCAGTCACCCTCAAATCAACCGTAGGCTTAGCCCTCTCCATGGTCCTACGCGCACCCACTTCCGCCGTCAATTCGGTCATCTCGGATGCTAGGTCGCCGATCCGGGCCCGCAAAGCCGCATTCTCGGATACGAGCTCCCTGATACGCCCATCGTGCTCCATCGCACAGTTATTCATGGAGTTCAGTCGCTCATCTATAGCATCAAAGCGATCAACAGTATACAGTTTTATGCCATTTATAGATTTCATTAGTTCGAGAAAGCGGCGATTCTCATCAAAACCTTCCCAACCGAGCGGCATCGGAGGCGACTGATTGGCTGCACCAACTATCATGCTATCATCGCTTTTAGTTGGCAAGCCGGCAGCCCGCCGTGGACTCGACGTGCCAGGCGATGAAGCATTCAAGTCAACAACGTCTGCAAGGCCACGATTGATATCATGCCCCTCGGCTCGCGAAGTAATCGGCTCGACGATCCCATCACCTCTCTTTCTAGAGCAACGATACATACGGGCACAACAATCATTCTCGGGTCTCGACAATATATAGTTCGTGATGCAACCCGGGTGAAATGCATTGTGACATGCCGTGCAGTTCCACGCATCATTCGCAATCTTCTTTGTACACTTTTTACATTTATTCATCGCAATGATGTCCAGATAAAACTAACAAAGTCTCTACACAAATACAATAATGGCACGCCGGACGAACAAAGCTAAAATTAGTGATTAAATATCAATACTGTTTTTAGATAATAACTGCACTCGAATTCGCAAACAATACTGAGTCAATCGAATAAAATTAACAACGTAACTGCGCTTAATACTAATAACAGAGTAAATGTCGTAAAATTTAGGTAATAAAATATTGAATTTGTATTTTGAAGCATATATATCGCTAAAAAGTCGCGTTTTCCAAAGATAAATGAAATAAAATGTCAAATGAGTATAAAACAGAAAAATAAACACAGAAAGTAAACATAGAACTCTCTCGGTAACGGCGTACATGTATTATCTCTACACAGCGCTATATACGAATTAAATGTGAATGTAACCGCCAACAGAAATGAAAGTAAAAACACTGGAGAGCAGCAAAACAAGTGATAACTTAACCGACAAATCTGTATGCCAGAGTATTCAACAGATGGTAATAGCTGGGCTCAACACTTGGCTAATGGTCCTCAAGAAGACAATCACTAGATGGCACCTGTCTACGGCAACCTTAGCAGTCACCACTGCTAGACATACACACATACACACACACACACACACAAACTCACACACACACATGCGTACGTATATGTATAAGCTGTAAAATACAATACATATATGAAATTTAATTATTATGTACCTTTCTATATAGCTATAATAATATGGGTAGTACACTTGACAAACGAGAGAGGAATGGCGGTAAGCGCGTGAAGAAAGAAACAGAGAGTTGAGCCAAGCCGAGTTTAACCAAAGATCGGCCGTGTTCTTCGATTCATTTTACTCTCTTATTTGCACACTCTCCTATACAGTATACTATGTATCCAATGTATATCAATATATTTTTCATAACGCTTCTTAGTTACGCATCACTCACGTTAATTTACCACGCTCACGCGCGCCTATAGATGTTTCACATAAATAAAAGCTGATTAAACACTGTCGATTGGAACTTTTACCAAATTGCCACGAATTCTTAAAGTGACTGTTGGTTGGTTTACTTCAATTATTTCATGAGGCCTGATATACGGTGGCTGTAAAGCTTTCAGAATCGGTCTTTTCTTGAAACGAACATGGCTGCAATCCAATAACTCTTTGAATACAAATACACCGGATTGACAATGTCTTGATACCTCTCCTGGTCGTAATCGTGAAATAAATTCTCTTAAGCTCGGAAGGAGACTTTTTGGATCATCAAGACTTTTCCTTTTAAATTAGCGATCTAAGCGTTCTACCAAACTATCTGAAATGCCAACTTGTAGTAAGCTTTTGCTGCATTTCAAAAAGTCTGAGAAGATCCTTGAAAAAAAAAAAAAAAAAAACTAAATTGAACTTCCCGATTTGAAGTTATAGTTAGAGGAAAACCAAAACGAGAAATCTAACAATTTAAAAGTGCATGAATTACTAAATCTGCAGTAATATCTTGTAAAGGATAAACCTCTGACCAAGGAGTAAAACGATCGATAATGGTCAAGCAATATCTGAAAAAACGTGCCGGTAGAAGTGGACCAATCGAATCTATGTGAATGTTCATGAATCTTTGAGTTGGAGTTTCTAAAGATCCAAGAGGAGCACGAACATGACGAGAAATTTTTGATCACTGACACTCATTGCAAGCACGAGCCCAACTTCTGCAATCTTTATTTATAGAAGGTAAAACAAAACGGTCACTTATCAACTTGAGTGAACGTTGGCATTTGGATGGCTTAAGTTATAAAGTTGATTAAAAACACTACGCCTTAATTGAGCTGCAATGAATGTCCAAGATTTTCCTGTTGATCTATCATAGAACACAGTTAGTAAAGGTGCAGGAATTGGTACTCGTTCGATGAGAAAAGAAGAATTTTCATCGATTACATTCTTGAGTTCTGTGTCTTCTTCTTGAGATTCAACTAACAGCTATGAATCAAGTGGTGTAGAAACAGCTTTGATTTGCGATAGAGTATTAGCTTTAATATTGTCAATACCTTTCATATATTGAATATCAGTTTAAAATTCCGATGTAAAAGACAGTTGGTTTAACTTCACTAGTTGAAATTTTTCATATTTTTCTTGAAAAGCATACATCAATGGCTTGTGATATGTATAAATCGTGAAAGAATGCCCTTTTAATAAATGCTGAAAATGCTAAATTGCGAATAAACTGCTAGAAGTTCACGATAATAAGCAGGCCAAGAGCTTTTTTTAAGACATCTTCTTAGAAAATAATGGAAGTAGTTGCCATATATTATTAACAAGCCGTTTTAAACGTGCTCAAACAGAAAGATTCAAAGCATCTGTAATTAAACCAAGAGGTGTGCTAATACAAGGACGAACAAAAAGTAAAGCAGTAGTAATGCAGTTTGTACAGGTTTCGGAAGCTTCTTTTAATTCAGACGTCTAAGTGATTGGTTGAGAACCTTTTAAAATTGGTTTGCTGATTGCATGATGCAGTGGAGTTTCATATTCATAGGCATGAGATATAAATCTGCGGTAAAAATTTAACATACCTACAAAACCATGGAGGCTTTGAGCTATTTTTGACAAAGGATAGTCCTAAATTGCTTGAACGCATTACTATAGAATTCGAATTTCAGTAGAAGATATAGTGTAACCTACAAAATTAACCTCAAAAAACTTAAAAATTACATTTCTTTAAGTTTACTACCATTCCATATTTTACGAGTCATTCGAAGATGGTTTCAAGGTGTAGTTCATGCTCTGTCTTTGAACGGGAAAAAACGAGAATATCATCTCTACACACAAAACAAAAACCAATCTATGTAAGACTTTGTCCATGAACCTTTGAAAGGATTGACCAGCGTTTCGGAAATTGAATGTCACGAACGAAAATTAAAAAAAAAGCCAAATGGAGTTATAAAAAAGCAATCTTACAAATATTTTCTGTAGCTACTGGAATCTGTTTGTAAGCTTTTACAAAATCGATTTTTGAAAATTCTGTATAGCTATCAATGAAGTAAGAATCATAGTAAATGTGGCAAACAGAATAATGATCCAGAATAGTTCAAGCATTCAACGCGCGATAATCTCCACAAGGACGCCAAGTTGAATCACACTTTAGAGCTAGATGCAAAGGCGGTGATCAAGGGCTTTCCGATGGTCAAGTTGTACCAGCTTGCAATATGTCGTCGAATTCTTTACGAGCAATTTCTAATTTCTCAAGACCTCAACGGTGCACTTTACTTGTAACTGGTGATCTAGGAGTAGTGCGAATATAATAAGCCAATGATCCTTAATTACTCGCAGTAAACCGGGTGGGCAAGTAAGTTCAGAAAACTGAGAAATAAGAGCCAAAAAAGACGAATAATCTTGAGTTGCTTAAACAATACTCTGCGTCGAGGGTTGAAACAAATCTGGAGCTTGAGATGTAGTGTTAACATTAATGATGCGTTTCGTACGACACTCAGATAAAAGGTAGAAATGTGCTAGAAAATCTGAACCAATAATTGGCAGATCAACATCGGTAATGACAAATCTTCGTAAAAAGCTATGTCAGAGTTCTAAGTGTAAAATTAAGGCTAGAAAACCATATGCTCTGATTTTGCTTCCATTTGCGGTGGACAAATCGTAATTGACAGAAGCATGATGTTCTCGTAGTAAACTTTGAGGAAAACAACATAAATCTGAACCAGTTTGAACAAGAAATCTTGGTTTTAAATTTTAATTAGCTACAAAAAGACGGCTATTAGATAAACCACAGTCATATGCCGTTTTTACAGACTGCTTCGATCGTTTCTCAAAAAACCGCATAGAAGAATGCACTTTTTATCTTTCTGCTGAAAGTTTGCATGATGCCAGCACAAACGGTTTGTTCTTTGCTGCAATTCTGCTCTAGGACGTGACTTACTTCTCTGCTTAAAATTTCTGTTAGGACTGTGAAAATGTGAACGAGAAGTTGATAATTCAGCGACTTGCTTTTGTAAATCATCAATTGCATTTAAAAAGTTATTTTCGGTACCGTTATCTTTAAATGCTGCATTGACAGCAAAAGTTGGTATCCTTGGTGAAACTTTAACGATTTTATTAGCAAACTCTGCACGTTATCAAGCGATAACCCATATTGTGTTGCTGGAATAGCACGGGCATTTGACGAGAGTCGTTGAATCCACAGCTGAGGTAAGAGGTTATCCTGCACAACGGTTGCACAAGCAAGAGAACGGAGGTATCGCAGGAACCTCCACCAAGCTCTTCCTCACTGATCAGTTTGCGGACGCATTATTTTTCTGACGCAGACAATCGTTCAACTAACTTAGTACACAAAAATGTGTACGGCTGTAACTGGGGAGGATTCAAAGTGACATCCTCGATTTCCAGTGTGATGCGTGCGTCCAACCAAGAAACAACATAATGAAATTTGGTTAACTTATTTAAGGTATCTGAAATTACAAACTGAAAATTGGCGTATGCGAACCACAAGCTTGATTTATCAGACCAAGAACGCGGCAATTTAAATGCCACTCTATGAACCGCGCTGTGATGATCTGCAACATCAGCAGTGAGGTCCTCAATTTGCTGTGGTTATTCTTGATTTTGTTAATGCTATTGTTATTTTTGTTATTGTTATTGCTCTTAGTGTTGTTGTTGTTATTGATCTTCTTCTTGGTGCAGTTGTTCAATCTGCCGTTGAAGCTGCTCGTTTTCTTCACGTAAAGCGGGAACCTGATCAGAATCCCAAAGCATCTTGAGATGAGGTTGTAACTTCTTTTATTTGCAACGCATTACTCCTCAATGTCACCAATATAGGAAATATACAATAATTAATAAATTGTTATAACTTGTATTTTCTATTTGATAATATTAATATTTATTATTAAAATATACATGTAATCGATTAAGCAACAGCTAAAGGACTCAACAAATTTGTATATTATTTTTCATCATAAATTAGCGTTGCTAAGAAAACTTTACGTTCCACTGCGATGTTTGATTATATAAATCGCCACACTTTCATTTACATACATGAAAAGTCCAAGACATATACAGAAAAATTTTCAAGATACAATATCTATAATGAGAAAATGAGGTGGATCAGATTTATTAATAACGCTAACACGTTACCCCAAATAAAAAGAAATGGACTAAATTTTATCAAAATTTCCTAATAATACGAGACCAAATAATTTTCTTTAAACTAATGTCCATTTTGGATGACATAATTACAAGTGATACATTAGGTAAAATATTAGCATACGTCTATACCATTGAATTCCAAAAACGTTGTCCATCTCATGCACACATTTTAACAACATTGTATTTAGATAGAAAAATACACTTTAACAAATTAATGCAATTATTTTAGCCGAAATTCTTTCTGGTTATACAAAACTTACAAAATTAGTGATTAAACGCATACTTTACAGATCTTATACAAAAAAAAAGTCATTGTGTAATTGATCAAAAATGTAAGAAAAATTCTCCAAAAACTTTTACAAACGTAACTTCATTTTAAACGAATGGTATTCCAAATATAAAAGTTAAAATACTACTTTTGAATAACATGTTAATAAACTTCAGAAAAAAGATAAAATGTTAGTAGATAATTCAATGATTGTACCGTATAATAACTTTTTGTTAATATAATATAAGTTCCATATTAAAGTCGAATTCTATGTATCTATTCAAAGTAAGAAATATATTTATGACTACATACATAAAGGTAGTTTCAGTGTCAAAATAAAAATTTTAAAATTACAAGGCCAAGATAAAATAACATTACGAAATTAATAGTTACGTTAATGCTAAGTATGTAATTGAGATAGAGAAAACTTGGAGATTGCAAGAACTTCTAATTTGTTGTAAAAGTCATATAGTTATAAATTCAGCTATTTATCTTAAAAACAAACAAAAACTTGTAGTAGAAGGTCACATTAAAAGTGTTGTGAAAAAGTACAAAACTACGTTAATAGCTTGGTTTGAACTTAATGAACATTATAATATAAANTTTCAAAGTTTTAAAGAATTAAAAAAAAATTTTTTTTGTAGAGTACAAATAATATAACTGATTTTTATTGTGTTTTATTCTTTCACAATTTTTTCAGTCATGATTAAAGTAATTTTTTAACTTAAGAACGATCTTCACATAGTTGATGGGGAAAAAGTTGAGAGAAGTAAGAGGAACTCTAATATCTGCAGTAAAGCAAGCAATTGTTTTTCTCATGTAATGTACTCACATACATGCTTATACGCACACTTCATCCCCTTTTTCGACATTCATTTAAAAACTAATTTGTAGGTTTATTTATAAATTTGATAGGTTTATCTAAAAGTAATCTTTTGTACCCGAAAACTTGGGAGATTCCTATAAATCATTAAAATGCCATTAAACATGATTTTTTTTATAAGGTTACATATTCAATATCGATTTTTAAAAACTAAACATACATAAAATACTGGTACAGGCAATCGAGCTGCTATTTTTGTGGGTATTTGTTATACTGGTTTAAGTATACGTTTAACATTTAAATAATATCCATCAAAAAAACCTATGTGTGATGAATGTCCTAAAGGAACATTCACTGTACTGGCATGTACTGCTATGCTGTTTAAGAAAGCGGAACTACTGGATGGTTTTTCTTAATTTTCTCGATACAATTACATTACCGAAATTAAATATAAACAAGGGATAAGTGTATAAGCGTATGTGATAAATGTAAGCGTTACGTTGCAGATGTAATTAGCGCAGGCAGTAGGAAGTTGTTTTGAAACCATCGGAAGATTCGACGAAACTGCATAGTCTTGTACTGGCCAGCCTATATATTATTTTTATCACATTGTGCCGTAATATTTTGTTTATAATCGTTAACCCACCAAACAATAATTAATATCATACTTAATCATCGTGAGTATACTCATTCCCACAATAATTGCTCCAACTTCGTACACAATACTGTTTCATAGAAAGTATTTTTATACTTATAGTTATATTGTTTGCCATATAATTTTACAGAAGTATAACTTTATTCTTGGGTACCCAAGCACCCACTGTCCATTGGTTTGTAAGGTACATCCTTTAAAGTAGAATATGATTTTTTAATGTAGATTACAAATTATGAGCAATATAAGGTGTTCAACCTATATGTTCAATATAATAAGGTGTGCTGTTTCATAAAAGACAATGGTTATACCAAACCCACAGAGCTCAGAGCTCTCTTGGTATGGACTAGATGATCTTTCGTTCGAAAGAATTGTACTACTATTATTAAGACATTTAAGACAGCAGCAGTAACAATTCTGTAAGATCATTGCTTCTATGCAGCGCTGCTATACAAGTAAAGCAGCAACTTGTCCGCTACATGGGACAGTTGCGGTATGCTAAGTGGGACAACTGTTCTCAAAAATAATAAAGTTACAGACATTAGTGTGTGAGTCAATTGCCATATCATTACGTGCCTAGCACCTCTTCCAAAATTTTCTCTGTGTATTAGCTTCAAGCATAATTTCAAAGCAGCACTTTCATCGACTATCTTAAGAATAATCTGTTTGGAATGGAAAAGGACAGTAATAAGTTTATTTGGGTGTGATGATATCAACTACCCAATCAGGAATGGTAAAGTGGCATTTGTTATGCCCTCTATAGGTTGCTGATTTAGTTAGCAAGGACCTGGTGAGGCAATTAGACGGGGTAAACAGTAAACCAATAAACAATCTCTTTAACCCAGACATAATCTAATATAAAGCTTAGGTTGACAAACACTCAATGTATGAGCTTGAGAGATGAAACAACGAACTAGATCATGTTTAAAAACTTATTAATGTAGTAAGTTAATATTGTACGACTATTTATTAATATATTTTAAAAAAAGTTTAAGATAAGTTACTTTATAGGCTCTGTGTACAAAACACCACTCAATCAAAAATTATTAGCTATTATTTTAACTATAAATTATAGCTGTATTTACAGCTATAAACAGCTACAATAATAGAGCTATAATTGACTACAATGTAGCTATAATCATGTACAAATAACAACCATAAAAAGTAGCTACTGTTTACAGCTATAAATTTCTACCGAATTTTAATTAAAAGAATTTATTCAATCATCTTCTTTTTGTAAGGTATATCGTTCATGTAAGATGATATTATCCGTATAACAACACTAAAAGTGGGGGGTTCAAGTATTCTTAAACGAAGAAACAAAAAAATGTTACTGTTAAAATTTTTTTTCGTTTATTGTTCAATACTTGAGCCCCCCCGCTTTTAGTGTTATTATACGAATAATATCACCTTTTATGGTTGATATAGCTTACAAAAAAAAAGATTATTAAATGAATTCTGTTAATTAAAATTCGCTAGAAATGTATAGCTGTAAACAGCTACTTTTTATAGTTGTTATTAGTACATGATTATAGCTACTTTGTAGTCAATTGTAGCTATTATTGTAGCTGATTAAAGCTGTAAATACAACTATAATTTAAGGTTAAAATAATAGCTAATAATTTTTGACTGAGCAGTGCCAACTTGTGGCTAGGTGCATGGTGAGTCTGCGTAGTAACGAGAATAATTAGAGCTGTATGGTTGCCTAAAGTCAATTTTTTTCATTAATATTATGATCCTTTCTAATAGGCTGATTATCCCAGTTAAAATCTCTAACTTCTTAACCTTCGATGATATTTCTTTCAGCATGAGAGTTGGCTTTAATAAAGTGTAAAAAAAGATATGTATCCCTTTGTTACTCATACACTTGAGCTACATTGCATGTGTAGTAATACTAAGTATGCTATTCGCTCCGAGTCAACGCAGAGGTTGTGCCCTCTCTAGCTAAAATCAGCCAAAAATTCTTGCAACGGCCAAAAATTGGCATACTTGGCACATTGGCAGGCTAGAAAGAGAACGACGATCCTCTCCTGCAAGTTTTGTTCAGCCAATCACAAGCAGCTATGCGCATGTATATATGCTCTAAGCCGTTTGTTTACGTGCAAGCATTCTTGCCCAGCGTTGGCCGCGATGGTCAAAAGTTGCTTTTTTCGTTTAAGGCTTTCATATGCTGCATCATATGAATCGCTGTCTTGCTTTGGTGACTTCATTAATATCTTAGTTAGAAACCTTTAATTTAATAAATGTGCTTTATGTAGAGCACAAAATAGTCTTTTCTTTTCAAAATGGTTTTGCCCATGTGTAAGGCATACTGGAGAAAAGACCTTGTATTCGAAGTCTTAGAAAGGACGATGCATTTGGGACAAATCGTGAACTTCGCGCGTCAGGATTGAACTTATGAACTTAGCTTCATCACTTCCGTAAGTGTAAATTCTTTTGAGATTCTTAGCAATAGTTATAAAATGATACTTTAAGTCATTTAATTCATTTGATTTTATGGACTTCTCCCATCTAGTGATTATTATGCTTTTTTATACCCACGGGTAAATCATTGACATTGCAAGGTGGCTTGATTATCCAATGGCCAACAACGTTTCCTTGCAAGAAAACCACTGAAAATTCCTTCGGTATCAATGGTATCTATCAGCATTATAACAGCTGTGAATACTAATGATGAAATCCATGATGTGTTCGATGGGTATTTTTAAATTGTGAATATTAAAGTTAAAAATTATTTTTCCTTGTGTATTCTTTATTTGACAAGTCTCTCTTTTTTGCCGTTGCTGTTACTACTTGTATTACATGGGTAAAACTGAGTTAATAATAAGATACAACCTGTATTTATAACTTCTCTTTATTACAGCTAGTGACATCTGCCCGACCTCAGAGGTGCGTGAGATTGCACAATCTCTCTCTTCATGAGCGAGTATGAGATGCAGCTTTCCTTCTCTCCGAGTGCCTGAGCCGCTCTTGTGATTATAATCAGTCAGTTGGGTCGCTTAGAAGCGCAACTTTACTTTTAAAATTCAATACGTCCAATAGGTATACAAGTGAACGTCGATACACTTTAATCATTGTATCAATAGGCGCATATGTATAGATGGTGGTACTCTTCATACAAGCACTCTCTATTACCATCCATACATGCCCTTTCTCAATATATAAGATATAGAAAATACTTAATAATACAAATCCACCTAATTTCTTTTTCAAGAAATTTTCCTTTNTTTTAGGAGGTGATTTTCGTCGAATTCTCTCACTCATAAAAAAAAGTAACAGAAAAATGATAATCAAATAAATTATTGAATCTACCTTCTTATGAAACTAATTCTTAATTTTTTAACTAGAAATCAATATTTGTTTTATTCATAAAGGGTTTTCAAAATTATAATTGGAAATTGGGAAAGGAGAAGTAGAAGCCTTTAGTATTTCTTAAAATTAGGTGTCAAATGATGTATATTCTGAAATATTTTTTAGTACATAAATATGCTTGATAAATAGTGTTGTACTAACATTGCATCATGAGTACATTTGTTGTTCAAATAATAAAATTCATACAAAGTTAACTGGAGGCACTGAAATTTACTATAACGCAACTTATAAAGGAGTTGATAAATCAGACGATAGTATTTATATAAATTTCCTGGTTGGAACGTTGAACAAAATTTAGGAAGAATTATCACCTTATAAACTAAACCTTGAAATTGATAAAATAGTGATAGTAATTTAAGTATATCAGATGGACATCGTAATGGAACACTATTAAGAATCTCGTAATTTTTTAAATGTAATGTCAAAGAAGAAATAATAACTACAGAAAAAATTAGAAATAGACTGTTTATTCTGAAAATAGCTTTTAACACAGGAAACACCTCATCATTACCTTTTAGTTTGTGTCGTAAGTAATTTCCAATCGTCGTGGCATTTGCTATAATAGACAAATTTCAAGGTTAAAATTCCGAGAATGTAGGTTTATATTTAAAAAAACCTGTATCTCTTCAAAGTAAATTATACGTGGCTTTAGTAAGATTCAAAAATAAAAATACTGCATCTATTTAAGTAGAAAGAGAAAAAATTCGGAAATAAGAAATATTGTTTGGAAAATTAGTTTTTTTTACATGATAAATTGTCTTGATAATTTTTTTATTTTACTATTAACGATTTGAATATGTTATTTACTGATATTTATTTTTTTAAGTCGTTTACTTCCTCAATTATTTCAGTGAAGAAAAGGAGAGCCTTGAGTAAAATTCGACATTATCAATGAAAACTAGTTTATCATTTAATCGTTGGGGAATTTGAGAAAAAATTTTGGACATGCTTAATAATTACTGACTTTTGATACGATGATATAATAATACTAATTCATTAAACTGAATTAAACACAAGAAATATTATATCAATTCGATTTGAAAAGGATATCTAACTATCGCGTTTTTTATTTTTTGAGCTACAGCTGCATCAATTAAGTTTTTAATAAAAAAAAAAAAATTTAGTCAAAAAAAAACTTAAAAAATTAGGCATAGCGAATTTAGAAACAGTCGTACTTATCTTGTAAGAAGCGATTTTGAGTGAGATGCTGTAAAAGTCAGACAAGGCGATAAGCGAGAAAATGGCTTCACAAAACTGAAGTGGCCACTGAGCTGCCTGGATTGCAATCAAAAGGTTGCAATGAGGTTATCAAAAAAGTGCTAAGAGCTACTGCTAGTAGCAAGGGCGAACGACGACTGTGCCAAGTAGCTTAGGCGCAGGCGACTACAGGTCAGCAAACGAATGCAAAGGGTCTTATCAGGGGACTTACACACATAACTATCAAGCTTCAATCACATATTAGGAAAATTTTGAAAAGCTAATGAATACAAATAGTCAATTACTTTTGTTGTATGCTTAGTTGTTGATTGAATTTTTTTTCTAAACTCAAACTTAAAAAAGTTAATAAATTTCAATTGATAAAAACAAAATTTTACTTCTTATTAATAAATTATATACAAAATAAAACTAATCAGACTAACGTACAAAAAAAAATATATGTGATAATTTTTACAAGGACGTAAGATAAAGAGACGAATTGAAATATGCAATTACTGCATTATATTAGACAAAAATTCATACAGTAGGCTAACGTCAGTTTGGCGTATGACAAACTTGCACTACTTCATGCAAACATATCTCAGTAAAACCTAACACTATAACGCCGAGTTAACTATTTGAAAGGAAAGAATACTACAAGTAAGAGAAAATAAGACCTTTGGGCTGACGGCTGGTTCGTGACGAACAAAAATTAAATTTATTTGTTCATAGAACGAATCTACAAGCTCTGCCCATCGGACGGAACAACACAAATTAGGGAAGAATTTTAACTAGTTATCTGCTGCAGCATCGTCTAACTTACAAATTTCAATAGCTCAACCTATTGTTTTTTACCTATAGATATAGTGGCGTATCAATTTTGTGCGGGTATTTGAATAAACAATATTGTTACTCAAAATATTGTTGAAAACATGGTGCAATTCTTTTTGGTTTCTGATTATTTGTAAAATGTATCTTACTTTCATTTATAAGTGTTCTGATTTCTGTAAAACAGATGTTACGTCTACCCTCTTGTTTTCTTGCATAGGTTATAGCCCACTACAGTAGGTAATTGGTTGGTATTTCCCTTTGGCTTACAAGATCCTATATGCTAAAGCTACGTATTCTTTGAAGCAAAATTATTTACGAATTGCCTTAAAGGAAAAGCTATAGTAAATTCCGGATAAGTTTTACGAGCACTATAAAAATTATTGTAAATTGCGGTAAAAATCCATGTTCAACTGTGGTGACAATTTACATTATGAGGAAGTATTACAGTAGTGTCATTGCTTTGTGATAAGAGTTAAAGTGATAATTTTCTCTGTATGCTACCCACAAACGCCTACATCTAATATGTATCATATACATATAGATATATTCATGGAATGTCTAATTAGTAAAAATGACTATGCCGTGATCAAAAATACCGTAGTTTTCTGATAATAAGCAATTATGATTTTTGAAGTTATACTTCTATAGGCCCATTATGCGTGAGAGTAAATGTCAATGATTTCAGATTCTAACCTTAAGAAAACGTGTGACGGAAGTGGATTAGCATGTTACTCCCCTTTCACACTACCCCTCGTGACGTACTTCCGGTTCCTTTCGTGCCACCGTTTTGAACTTTATAAGTTTTATTTATTCTTTCTTCAATCCAATTGTAAAAAAAAAAAAAAACACAGTTCCCATTGGGATTGGAACGACAAACTTTGCGCTCACTAGTCGAAGCCCTTACATACTCTGCTATGAGCGGCCACGACGTGCAAATCTAATTTTTGAAACTTATCGTGTGGTTCGTAGCTAATTTTTAGTGTACATTTAATAAGTAGTATAAATAGTGTAAATTTGTATTTACTGTATGTTTATTCTTTTGGTTTTATTATAAATTAAATTAATAAATAAACTTGAGTAAGCAATCATATAACATATATATAATATACTAACTTTTTTAGTTAAAAGTTTTTTTCGAAAACTTACAAGTTGGTATATTTGAGCAGCGAAGCTTTCCAATGTAATAATGCCACTGCTAGACATACACACATACACACACACACACACACAAACTCACACACACACATGCGTACGTATATGTATAAGCTGTAAAATACAATACATATATGAAATTTAATTATTATGTACCTTTCTATATAGCTATAATAATATGGGTAGTACACTTGACAAACGAGAGAGGAATGGCGGTAAGCGCGTGAAGAAAGAAACAGAGAGTTGAGCCAAGCCGAGTTTAACCAAAGATCGGCCGTGTTCTTCGATTCATTTTACTCTCTTATTTGCACACTCTCCTATACAGTATACTATGTATCCAATGTATATCAATATATTTTTCATAACGCTTCTTAGTTACGCATCACTCACGTTAATTTACCACGCTCACGCGCGCCTATAGATGTTTCACATAAATAAAAGCTGATTAAACACTGTCGATTGGAACTTTTACCAAATTGCCACGAATTCTTAAAGTGACTGTTGGTTGGTTTACTTCAATTATTTCATGAGGCCTGATATACGGTGGCTGTAAAGCTTTCAGAATCGGTCTTTTCTTGAAACGAACATGGCTGCAATCCAATAACTCTTTGAATACAAATACACCGGATTGACAATGTCTTGATACCTCTCCTGGTCGTAATCGTGAAATAAATTCTCTTAAGCTCGGAAGGAGACTTTTTGGATCATCAAGACTTTTCCTTTTAAATTAGCGATCTAAGCGTTCTACCAAACTATCTGAAATGCCAACTTGTAGTAAGCTTTTGCTGCATTTCAAAAAGTCTGAGAAGATCCTTGAAAAAAAAAAAAAAAAAAACTAAATTGAACTTCCCGATTTGAAGTTATAGTTAGAGGAAAACCAAAACGAGAAATCTAACAATTTAAAAGTGCATGAATTACTAAATCTGCAGTAATATCTTGTAAAGGATAAACCTCTGACCAAGGAGTAAAACGATCGATAATGGTCAAGCAATATCTGAAAAAACGTGCCGGTAGAAGTGGACCAATCGAATCTATGTGAATGTTCATGAATCTTTGAGTTGGAGTTTCTAAAGATCCAAGAGGAGCACGAACATGACGAGAAATTTTTGATCACTGACACTCATTGCAAGCACGAGCCCAACTTCTGCAATCTTTATTTATAGAAGGTAAAACAAAACGGTCACTTATCAACTTGAGTGAACGTTGGCATTTGGATGGCTTAAGTTATAAAGTTGATTAAAAACACTACGCCTTAATTGAGCTGCAATGAATGTCCAAGATTTTCCTGTTGATCTATCATAGAACACAGTTAGTAAAGGTGCAGGAATTGGTACTCGTTCGATGAGAAAAGAAGAATTTTCATCGATTACATTCTTGAGTTCTGTGTCTTCTTCTTGAGATTCAACTAACAGCTATGAATCAAGTGGTGTAGAAACAGCTTTGATTTGCGATAGAGTATTAGCTTTAATATTGTCAATACCTTTCATATATTGAATATCAGTTTAAAATTCCGATGTAAAAGACAGTTGGTTTAACTTCACTAGTTGAAATTTTTCATATTTTTCTTGAAAAGCATACATCAATGGCTTGTGATATGTATAAATCGTGAAAGAATGCCCTTTTAATAAATGCTGAAAATGCTAAATTGCGAATAAACTGCTAGAAGTTCACGATAATAAGCAGGCCAAGAGCTTTTTTTAAGACATCTTCTTAGAAAATAATGGAAGTAGTTGCCATATATTATTAACAAGCCGTTTTAAACGTGCTCAAACAGAAAGATTCAAAGCATCTGTAATTAAACCAAGAGGTGTGCTAATACAAGGACGAACAAAAAGTAAAGCAGTAGTAATGCAGTTTGTACAGGTTTCGGAAGCTTCTTTTAATTCAGACGTCTAAGTGATTGGTTGAGAACCTTTTAAAATTGGTTTGCTGATTGCATGATGCAGTGGAGTTTCATATTCATAGGCATGAGATATAAATCTGCGGTAAAAATTTAACATACCTACAAAACCATGGAGGCTTTGAGCTATTTTTGACAAAGGATAGTCCTAAATTGCTTGAACGCATTACTATAGAATTCGAATTTCAGTAGAAGATATAGTGTAACCTACAAAATTAACCTCAAAAAACTTAAAAATTACATTTCTTTAAGTTTACTACCATTCCATATTTTACGAGTCATTCGAAGATGGTTTCAAGGTGTAGTTCATGCTCTGTCTTTGAACGGGAAAAAACGAGAATATCATCTCTACACACAAAACAAAAACCAATCTATGTAAGACTTTGTCCATGAACCTTTGAAAGGATTGACCAGCGTTTCGGAAATTGAATGTCACGAACGAAAATTAAAAAAAAAGCCAAATGGAGTTATAAAAAAGCAATCTTACAAATATTTTCTGTAGCTACTGGAATCTGTTTGTAAGCTTTTACAAAATCGATTTTTGAAAATTCTGTATAGCTATCAATGAAGTAAGAATCATAGTAAATGTGGCAAACAGAATAATGATCCAGAATAGTTCAAGCATTCAACGCGCGATAATCTCCACAAGGACGCCAAGTTGAATCACACTTTAGAGCTAGATGCAAAGGCGGTGATCAAGGGCTTTCCGATGGTCAAGTTGTACCAGCTTGCAATATGTCGTCGAATTCTTTACGAGCAATTTCTAATTTCTCAAGACCTCAACGGTGCACTTTACTTGTAACTGGTGATCTAGGAGTAGTGCGAATATAATAAGCCAATGATCCTTAATTACTCGCAGTAAACCGGGTGGGCAAGTAAGTTCAGAAAACTGAGAAATAAGAGCCAAAAAAGACGAATAATCTTGAGTTGCTTAAACAATACTCTGCGTCGAGGGTTGAAACAAATCTGGAGCTTGAGATGTAGTGTTAACATTAATGATGCGTTTCGTACGACACTCAGATAAAAGGTAGAAATGTGCTAGAAAATCTGAACCAATAATTGGCAGATCAACATCGGTAATGACAAATCTTCGTAAAAAGCTATGTCAGAGTTCTAAGTGTAAAATTAAGGCTAGAAAACCATATGCTCTGATTTTGCTTCCATTTGCGGTGGACAAATCGTAATTGACAGAAGCATGATGTTCTCGTAGTAAACTTTGAGGAAAACAACATAAATCTGAACCAGTTTGAACAAGAAATCTTGGTTTTAAATTTTAATTAGCTACAAAAAGACGGCTATTAGATAAACCACAGTCATATGCCGTTTTTACAGACTGCTTCGATCGTTTCTCAAAAAACCGCATAGAAGAATGCACTTTTTATCTTTCTGCTGAAAGTTTGCATGATGCCAGCACAAACGGTTTGTTCTTTGCTGCAATTCTGCTCTAGGACGTGACTTACTTCTCTGCTTAAAATTTCTGTTAGGACTGTGAAAATGTGAACGAGAAGTTGATAATTCAGCGACTTGCTTTTGTAAATCATCAATTGCATTTAAAAAGTTATTTTCGGTACCGTTATCTTTAAATGCTGCATTGACAGCAAAAGTTGGTATCCTTGGTGAAACTTTAACGATTTTATTAGCAAACTCTGCACGTTATCAAGCGATAACCCATATTGTGTTGCTGGAATAGCACGGGCATTTGACGAGAGTCGTTGAATCCACAGCTGAGGTAAGAGGTTATCCTGCACAACGGTTGCACAAGCAAGAGAACGGAGGTATCGCAGGAACCTCCACCAAGCTCTTCCTCACTGATCAGTTTGCGGACGCATTATTTTTCTGACGCAGACAATCGTTCAACTAACTTAGTACACAAAAATGTGTACGGCTGTAACTGGGGAGGATTCAAAGTGACATCCTCGATTTCCAGTGTGATGCGTGCGTCCAACCAAGAAACAACATAATGAAATTTGGTTAACTTATTTAAGGTATCTGAAATTACAAACTGAAAATTGGCGTATGCGAACCACAAGCTTGATTTATCAGACCAAGAACGCGGCAATTTAAATGCCACTCTATGAACCGCGCTGTGATGATCTGCAACATCAGCAGTGAGGTCCTCAATTTGCTGTGGTTATTCTTGATTTTGTTAATGCTATTGTTATTTTTGTTATTGTTATTGCTCTTAGTGTTGTTGTTGTTATTGATCTTCTTCTTGGTGCAGTTGTTCAATCTGCCGTTGAAGCTGCTCGTTTTCTTCACGTAAAGCGGGAACCTGATCAGAATCCCAAAGCATCTTGAGATGAGGTTGTAACTTCTTTTATTTGCAACGCATTACTCCTCAATGTCACCAATATAGGAAATATACAATAATTAATAAATTGTTATAACTTGTATTTTCTATTTGATAATATTAATATTTATTATTAAAATATACATGTAATCGATTAAGCAACAGCTAAAGGACTCAACAAATTTGTATATTATTTTTCATCATAAATTAGCGTTGCTAAGAAAACTTTACGTTCCACTGCGATGTTTGATTATATAAATCGCCACACTTTCATTTACATACATGAAAAGTCCAAGACATATACAGAAAAATTTTCAAGATACAATATCTATAATGAGAAAATGAGGTGGATCAGATTTATTAATAACGCTAACACGTTACCCCAAATAAAAAGAAATGGACTAAATTTTATCAAAATTTCCTAATAATACGAGACCAAATAATTTTCTTTAAACTAATGTCCATTTTGGATGACATAATTACAAGTGATACATTAGGTAAAATATTAGCATACGTCTATACCATTGAATTCCAAAAACGTTGTCCATCTCATGCACACATTTTAACAACATTGTATTTAGATAGAAAAATACACTTTAACAAATTAATGCAATTATTTTAGCCGAAATTCTTTCTGGTTATACAAAACTTACAAAATTAGTGATTAAACGCATACTTTACAGATCTTATACAAAAAAAAAGTCATTGTGTAATTGATCAAAAATGTAAGAAAAATTCTCCAAAAACTTTTACAAACGTAACTTCATTTTAAACGAATGGTATTCCAAATATAAAAGTTAAAATACTACTTTTGAATAACATGTTAATAAACTTCAGAAAAAAGATAAAATGTTAGTAGATAATTCAATGATTGTACCGTATAATAACTTTTTGTTAATATAATATAAGTTCCATATTAAAGTCGAATTCTATGTATCTATTCAAAGTAAGAAATATATTTATGACTACATACATAAAGGTAGTTTCAGTGTCAAAATAAAAATTTTAAAATTACAAGGCCAAGATAAAATAACATTACGAAATTAATAGTTACGTTAATGCTAAGTATGTAATTGAGATAGAGAAAACTTGGAGATTGCAAGAACTTCTAATTTGTTGTAAAAGTCATATAGTTATAAATTCAGCTATTTATCTTAAAAACAAACAAAAACTTGTAGTAGAAGGTCACATTAAAAGTGTTGTGAAAAAGTACAAAACTACGTTAATAGCTTGGTTTGAACTTAATGAACATTATAATATAAAATATTTTNACTCTAATGCTTGTTGGTAAATTAGAATTCAATACGTCCAATAGGTATACAAGCGAACGTCGATACACTTTAATCATTGTATCAATGGGCGCATATGCATAGATGGCGGTACTCTTCATACAAGCACTTTCTATTACCATCCATACATGCCCTTTCTCAATATATAAGATATAGAAAATACTTAATATCACAAATCCACGTAATTTCTTTTTCAAGAAATTTTCCTTTGGAGAAATAATTACAATTAAGAACGAGGAAAAATCCTCCCTGGGTGTGGATCGAACACACAACCTCCTGTTTACTAGGCAGTTGCTCTACCACTTGAGCTACCGAGGAGCTGTGCATTACTTTTAAAAATTAGTTTTACAAATTATTCTTGAATTATAATTTATATGTATTCTAACAGTTCTTTATTACTATTGTCAAAAAAATTTTTAGTTAAGAACAACTACTTTATACATTGAACTAAGTCAATTTTTTTGATTTAATTATAAATGTATCCAATCCCTTACTGCAAAAACATTTCTAATAGCACATAAAAAGTTAATGTGAAAGGCATGGTATTGGCATGGCAAATAGACTTTGTTGAGTTTTACAAACGCTGGGCATTCATACTCCTCAATATTCACAACTCTAAAAGTGTAGAAAACATGAATGACTTGCACCTTTATTATATTTTATCGTATGTGTGCATGTATACATACTTGCATGATAGTATTTCTTCAAGGTATTTTCTTTTACGTCACTGGTACTCTGTACGTGAAAATAAGATTTTTCACTTACCAAGCACCAGGAGATGTAAAATCGTATACGCACCACGTTTGGAGGTTAAGAAATGCCCTGGATTTCACATTAACTGCTCTCAGCTTCGCCTCAGGAGTTTATTATCCATACTATTTTCAAGACCCTTGACGAAAACCGTTTCTGTGTCAACAAGTTCAGTTTTAAATATATGAAGTGCTGTTTTATAGGAAATGTCTCCGACATTCCAGCTTATACCATGGAAATTGGTTATTAACCAACGATTTTGTTTTTTGTCCACATGTGATAAATTTTTTCACTCGTAAAGTGGCTTAAGCATTATTACAACTACCATGGAATCCCTATTTTTCCCAAGTTTAACATAAAAAATGCGTTTGAAAATAAATTAATTTGTGGTCTTCAAACCCTGAACATCTACAATATACTCTATTATTGAAAGGAAAATAATATATGTTCTTTAGTCGAGAGTAAATGAATTCCACGGTAAAGCACATTATTCTATATACCTAATAAATTACCCCCTCCCCTTCCTCCGTATCCCCACCATTTTCCAAAAAATTTTGTAATATAATAAGATTGAAGCTGCTCAAACAGCACATTTTTAAGTAGTCTATGAGTAAGTAAACTTGCAGTTTCGAGTTAGCTATGGCTACGGCTACTGCACAATATTTTAAAAATGTGGCTCAGCAGCTATGGAAAACGTATCAGCAAACTATAAATAGATATGATGCTGCTCGTATCAAAATTCAGTTAGATAGCAGTCTTACAGTTCTAAAGGATAGTGATTTTTTTTTTAGTAAAAAAAAAAATGACTTATCAACTTCTGAATTGCAAAAATTTCAATCAGCGGTAGCTTTACTAAGAACTTTAATATAACTACTTTATGATCACTTAGAAATAGTGAAAGCAGCAAAAATATTCATTAATGGGTCTGAAGTTCTTGTATCAGACAGTAATCGTGAAGTTGAGGCAGTAGTTACAATATTCCAAAATGAACTCAAAGTGTTTGTACCAGAAAATAATATAGAAATCGCATCAACTAGCAAATTTGAAAATAACTCCACAAAATACAATCAAGGTGAAGGTATAGCTGCAGGGACATCCACAGCAGCAGTAATACCGTCAACAACACTTCCAGTTGCTGAGAACGATAAAACAGTTAGTTTCCAAGATGTTAGTAATGTTTTTAAAAGACGAATCATGACAGCATTGATTGTTAACTTAAAACATTTAGATTAGAGACATTTTTTTAAAGACGCAAAAAAGCAGTTTTTTAACCGAATATAACAATCTTTTAGCAAATATGAATATGTTACAGTCAAAGATAACATCGAAAGTACACATATAAAATTCTTTAACACAAAGTCACAACCCATTATTTAAACAACTTATAACTTTCAAAAAAAAGGTAATACTTATGATGTTTGTCCTTCCTAGTCGTTTATCAGGAAAAAAAAAAGAAAATTAATTAAATCTTTTACTTGTTGAAAGTTTTTATATTAATAATAAGGAGGATGATATAATGAAGTATAGATATCATTACGTTTGGATTAAAAATTTGTCACGCTTAATACGCAAAGACTTGTCTGAACTACTGACCGATGTCTTTACTACTTTTGGTCTAAAGATAAATTAAAAGCATATGAAGAAGATTGCAAAAATATGGACAGTTGCAAGATTATTCTACTTAAAAAAAAGAATGAGTACATATTTGAGCACAGTTATGATGATAGTAAATCAGAGTATAAAAGTTACAGACAAAATGATATAAATAATGATAAAACACCTGCTGAATGGTTCATTCAAGCTTCGGTATGTTATATATGTAACCATCCCTTCAGTTCAGTTGATGAAAAAGTAAGAGATCATTGTCATCTTACTGGAAAGTACGCATATTTTTTAACTGTGATAATTATTTCATAACCCAAACAAAATAACAATTTTCTATTGCAGGTTCCGAGGTCCGGTGCATAGTAAGTGTAATATTAATTATCATGATTCACAAATGATACCTATATATTCAAAACTTAAGCGGTTATTATTCTTATTTGTTTTGTGACGGTGAGATACCGTTGAGCCATCATCGGTAGGCTAGGACTGATAGGGAAAGAAGGAAAAGGGAAAAACGTAGAGGACAGTTAGAAAAAGAGGGAAAAGGAAGAAAAAGCCGAAAAGGGATTAGATTAGCGAGAGGCGACGATGTTCAAGGTCACCGCGATATTTGGCCCCTGCGGTGTCTCGGAGAGAGAGACCCGCGTATAAAGTTTATTGGAAGTGTCACCGGGGTACCTGGGCAACACAGGCCCGGTCAAGGTTGCCAGTTCCACCTCGTTATTCCGCATTGGCAGCACCCCATAACAGTTTATAAAAAAACTAGCTATTAACTTTTCAGGAAGAGCTCAACTTTTACTACAGAGTACATTTCCTTTACAAAATATGTTGAAGAAACTGATTTTGATTTACGATTCATAGATACCTTCGAATGTATGCCTTCATCTCTCGACAAACTGTCATCATATTTAGATGAAATGAAAATTATCAATAGTACATTCTCAAATGATGATAACTATGGTATGAATCAAATAAGTTTATTAAAAGGGAAATGCATATTTTCGTATAATTACATATCCTCGTTTGAAAAACTAGAGAAAAAAAAGTTACCAAAAAAACAAGATTTTTATAGTAGCTTATACAAAGCTAATATTACTGATGAAGAGTATAAGCATGTTAGAAATATTTGAAATGCTTTAAACATTCAAACACTTCGGCAGTATTCCGATTTATACTTAAAAAATGTGCTACTACTTGTCGAAGTTTTCGAAAATTTTTAAAACAATTATCTCGAAGCATATGAGTCAGACCTGGCTCATTATTATATTACTATACAAACCTGGTTTAACTTTGGATGCTATGTTGAAGTATACAAAGATTTAAAAATATTTTTTAAATTATAATTCATTATGAGAAAATAATAATATTAATGATGATAATTTAATAAAGGTAAAACTGGAATTGTTAATTGATGTTGACATGCTTATGTTTATTGAGCGTGGCATACAAGGTAGCATGAGTCAATGTTGTAACCACTATGCTAAAGCAAATAATGCATACATGGATGAAAGCGAGTGCGATGATATGAATGAAAAATATTTCACGCATTATGATGTGGATAGTTTGTATGCTTGGGCCATGACCCAACCATTGCCTAACGCTGGCTTCAAATAGATTGGAAATACTAACCCAAAATGTATTTTAAATGTAGAAGATGATGCTCAAATCAGTTATATACTCGAAGTAGATCTTGCTTACCCCGAAACTCTCTACAACGCACGCAAGGATTTGCCATTCTGTGCTGAGCACATGACACCTCTAGAATCCAAACTAAAAAAATTATTGACTACTTTGTACGACAAAAAACGACATGTAATACACTACCAGG
This sequence comes from Copidosoma floridanum, assembly GCF_000648655.2. The sequence goes on along the minus strand of NW_019379456.1, from coordinate 1,971,696 downwards.
CACTTAAGCAAGCTGTGAGTCATGGCCTCTGTATAACAAAAATCTATAGAGCCGTACAGTTTAATCAAAGTTCCTGGTCAAAAACATATGTAGACTTAAACAGTCAAAAACGTGAAAATGCAAAAAATGACTTCGAGCAGATGTTGTACAAATTGTTTAGTAATTTAGTATATGGAAAATAAGCGAAAGTGAATTGACGTTAAGCTTATCAACAAGTGGATAGGAAGATTTGGGACAGATGCATATATTTCACGTCCTCATTTTCATAATTGTGACGTATTTGACGAGCAGCTTGTTGCTATACAACTAACGCGCACTGATATTTTTATTAAAAAACCAACATATATATAGGATTAAGTGTATTGGACCTGTCCAAAACACTTGTGTATTAATTTTATTACGATTTTATGAGAAATCAAATTGGAGATTGGTCCAAACTCTTGTAAACTAACACTGATAGTCTTACATATGAAATAATGAATAAAAATATCTATAGTATGATGCGTAAGAATATCAGAGAATTTGACACATGGGACTATCCCCTCAATTATGACTTTAATATACCTCGTATAAACAAAAAAATTGCTGGTCTTATAAAAGATTAATGCAATGGTAATATTATGTAAAAATTTGTAGAATTGCGAAGTAAAATGTATAGAGTGAAAATTCAAAACCAAAAACCGTTTAAAATAGCTAAAGATGTTAAAAGCTCCATAGTTGGAGCTACGATAACCTTTGCAGATTACATCAAGCGTCTGACTGAAAGTTCTAGCAACACTCGAGAGCAGAAAATTATTAGATCGCGTCATCATCAACTATTCACTGTAAATAAAACGAAAATTGCTTTAAGTGCACTCGGCAACAAACGATTTTTGCAACCTCGTTGTATAGAGGGAAAAATCGATAGAAAGAGTAGCCAATCAGGTAGAAAAAGCTGCAAGGACTGTTCCTATATTAGATCCCTCAAAAATAGACTGAACACTAGCAGATGAGCTACAGTGGAGGGATTGGTACTATGATAATCTCTATAATATGTCTCGATCAGGTAAGCTCGTTCTACACTCCAGCAGAGGTCGTAGTAAGGTTGAACTTAACCAACAGATGCTGATAACACCTTTAAGTGAACAACCTAGTAAAAAATCTAAATACAGTCAAGGTAACATATTTTTATAGTCAATATTTGTGCATATTCACAGAGAATATGCAATGTATGAATAATTTATGCTTACTATTATGTTTTTTTGTTTTGTTAAAGATGAATCTTGCAAAACTCAACAAAATCACTGGCAGTGTTTTTTTGCTGACTGAAAAACTTTCCAAATTGTCCCGACCAAAACTACATGGTGTCAAAACTAAAAAAAGTTTATACGAAATTCGGACCCAAGATGTTTGCCAAACTTGATAATGACTTTCAAATTTTTCTGCAGACTAGAATAAGTTAAGGTCTGTTTAAAAAACAAAGAGTTTTATAATGAATTTTTGGATGCTGTGAATAAATTTAAATTATTAATGGCATATACAACGAAAAACATATTATATTGTTTTATCTGTAATGTAAGAAAGTGAAAAAGTAAATTACAGTTTTCTCTAAAGCTTGAGTATTTATTAAAAACATTTATTTTATGTAACATTATCATTATTATTTGATACTTATTACAATCTTATGATTTTTAAACTTGAAGTTATTCAAAATATCTTAGTTCTTTATTCGTCCCACTATTGTGAGTACTGTAAAAGCTCAACCGTTTGTCAAAAACTTGATTGCCACGCCTTTGAAGGATCTTCTCTATGAGGTATACATCAGGATGTTTTGTTTTCTGCAGTTCTTGCTCCTAGAAACCTCCAGAAATAGGTTGATCTTGATAATCTTTCAGATGAAACGTCGTTGGATTTTTTGCTGTTACTCGCGTGATTGTAAATATTTCTGTCGACCAATTAAGTGTATAACCTTTCTCGAATTCTCATTTTGTCTTGCTCAGGCGTACTTTATCGCCAATTTTTAATTTTGGCTCACTGCTACTTTCATATCTTTTTTAAAACTTTTTCAAAACTTTAACCTCATTTTCAGCAGTATCGTCTTTCAGTTTCAAACCAATTGTTCAGCGTTTCCTATTGCTATTTGAATTTATTAACGTTTGTAACAAATTCAACCACTTATAATTGCCTGGCAAACTGAATTTTTTCTACATCAAATCCTTTAAAGTACGATTAAATTGCTCAGATATTGAAGCATTAAAATTGCAATAAGTTGAGTATAAATTTATTTTATATTTTTGCATGAGATTTTGAAAGTTTGAATTATAGAATTCTTTGCCGCCATCAGTTTGCATGTTTACTGGCACCCGTCCTTTTTTTAACATCGAATGCATTGCTGCAGTTACTTCTTCACCAGTTCTTTCTTCATGGGTACATCCCATGCTTACTTGGAGAAAATATCTATTACAGTGAGCATATGCTGATATCCTTTGTTTTTGTAAACGTAAGGCGGCATCTCTACAAGGTCTGCTTGCCAAGTCTCATGTAAACCACGTATGTTGAATTTTCGGCGAGGATAATTACGCCTTGCTGCCTTATGCAGTTCCTCAACGATTTGCTCCATGTATTAACTATCTAGGTTTAAGTTTTCTGAATCAGCTTGAATAAATGAAAACTTTTTTTGTAAGTTGAATATAAAAAATCGAAAGCTATCTATATCTTTTTCAAGCTTTTTAATTACTTCAATCAAGTAAGCATAATTTACTGCATATTGAGGCTGTTTTGGTGTTCCAACATTTCACAGGCTTTTGTTATTTAAGTCATACTGCCCATCTGTTGTAAGTTTATATCTAATACCAGGAAGACCTTGGCTACTGCCTTCGGTTTTACCTAGTTTTCGACCGAATACATCGACACTCATTTTGATACTAAAGCAAAAACTGTGCACATCAAAATATACATCCTCCTTCACAAAGCTCTTCGATAATAGATAAAATTTTATTGTCAAGACTTGTATTTCCTGCTGACTTTTCAGCTGGTTATAAGCGTAACCGATCTACTAACTCATTAGGATTATTCCAATGTATATAATCTACTTGTTGCGTTATTTGAGCAGTTTTATAATGAGGTAGCAACGAGCTGCCTCTTTTGCCGACCATGATATCGAATATTGGAGCGATATTATCATATTATTGAACTTATTACTATCATGGGTTCGTATAGCTCTGTTTTTTTAAAAATCTTTTCGTATAAACACTTGAAGTTTGTAATGTTATTTAGTATTTTTTTAAATCCTCCCATGTCAAGAAAGATTTATTAGGATGCTTTTTGTTAAGTAGCTTCATTATTCCAGGAGTCATTGGAAAATTTAAATCATTCATTTTGATACGATTGTTTTCGAAGTCTATTTGCCAATCACCAAGCTTGTACATCGCATTTTCTTTTCGTACTCCATACTTTAAATTTAATAAATCTTTCTGATTTTCATCAACTATTTGTAAATAAGAATTATTAGATGAATTCTTACAAATTTGCACTGAATCAACTAATCGATTCTAAATAGTATCATTCAAATCAGTATCATCATTACTTTACTCATGGCAGACTCGAATACTATATCACTTTCACTAAACTTTTCTTTGTTTTTTTGATACTTTTTTATATCATCTTTATTATTTTCTCCATCGTTTTTATCATAAAAATAATTATAAGGTTTAACGAGGCAGAATGGCCTCCATGTTCCAAAATGCTCTCGCTGATACAACGTGTATGCAAAAACGCAGAAAGTCAAAGCTTCTCCGAATTTGTTTGTTTTCAGGAGCTGTATGTACGATGAGAAGAGGAGAAGAGGACGCCCATGGACCAACTAGCTGAGATGCAAAGGTACAGCAGTGCCAGTAAAGTGGGACAAGAAAAATGCGAACGCGACTAACAAGACACAGCAGCTGCCAAGTATGTTGAGAATGACTGCAAGGAAATATACGCAGCAGCAGCGGTGGCGGCCATTGATCGAGCAAAAGATCGTGAGTCAGTCTGGAGCAGAGCCTCGAGCTGCACGCTTAAGCGTGAGCTTCGGTGATTTTACGGGTTTCCGTAGTGAGAGTTGAGAGAGTGAGTGAGAGAGAGACTTGAGAGAGTTGTTGAGAATGTGCGTTAAGTATTGAGAGAAGAGAGAGGAGTGTGCGTACGAGTCTAGAAACTGCTGTGTTCTCTCAGCACGACAATGTCTCCAGGTCGAGGACTACAGCCGCAAAAAAAAGAAGAAGAAAATACCAGATAGAGAGAGAGAAAGAGAGAAAGAAAAGGGAAAGGGTGAAGCCACAGGACGAACGACCCGCTCGAAGACGCCGAACGACATCGCGCTGGGTTGGTATCGCGAACGTTTGCCCAGAACGTGAGGTTAAAGAGGGAAAGAGAAAAAAAGAGAAGAAGTGTGTAGCATAGACGGTGCGAGAGAAAGAAAAAAAAATAGTGTGAGGGTTGACGAGACAAGGTGGACGAAAGACCGCAAGGTGCATGCCTAGGGGTGCCACAAGTATTCGCAGATTTTGTCGTGTGTGACAGTAAAGACAGGACTTCCTAAAGTGGCATCCGAAATAGAGCAAAATTCAAATTGTCTATATGAAGAACAACGCAAAAACTCACATAACTCAACAAAATTCCTAAACTAATAAATAAATAAACCCCAACCCATAAAACCCAATAACCCAATGCTAACTAACAAAGTATCACAAAACGCCTACTGGCCACTGGTGAATTTAATGCTTTAATAAACAACAAAAGCGCAAATCACCACACAACCCAAGGCGCTTACTGGTCGATTTGTTAATTAATATAATAAATTAAATAACACAAAAGCAGATCCCCACACAACCAATGGCACTAACTAGTCGCTTTGTTATTTAATATGATAAATAAAATAACACACATAACTCAACAAAACTCCTAAGCTAATAAATAAATAAACCCCAAGCCATTAAACCCAATAACCCAATGCTAACTAACCAAGTAACACAAAACGCCTACTGGCCACTATTGAGTTTAATGCTTTAATAAATAACAAAAGCGCAAATCACCACACAACCCAAGGCGCTTACTGGTCGCTTTGTTAATTATTATAATGAATGAAATAACACAAGTGCCAATCCCCACACAACCAATGGCGCTAACTAGTCGCTTTGTTAATTAATATGAAAAATACAATGACACAAGCGCCAATCCCCTTACAAATCAGGGAGCTTACTAGTCACTTTGTTGATTAATATCATGAATGAAGTAACGCCAGCGCCACTCACCACACGAACCGGGGCGTTTCCTGGCCACTTTGTTAACTAAAAATAAATCAAAATACCACAAGCGCAAATCACTGCACAACGCAAGGCACTTACTAGTCGCTTTGTTAATTATTGTGATAAATATAACAACGTCAGCGCCAATCACCACACAAACCGGGGCACTTACTGGTCGCTGTGTTAGATAATATAATTAATATAATAACACCAGCGCCTATCACCACTCAAACCAGGGAGCTTACTGGCCACTTTGTTAAGTAATAAAATAATCAAAACACCACAAGCGCAAATCACCACACAACCCAGGGCACTAACTAGTCACTTTGTTTGTTCGCGAAGTAATCAAAAGACCACAAGCGCCAATGACCAAAGAACTCAAGGTGCTTACAGGTCGCTTTGTAAATTAATAAGATAAATAAAATAACACAAGCACCAATCACCACACGACCTAAGGCGCTTTCTGGTCACTTTGTTAATTAATATGATGAATAAAATAACGCAAGCGCCAATCCCCACACAACTCTGGGGTGCTTACTAGTGGCTTTGTTAATAAATATAACGAATAAAATAACGCCATCACCAATGACCGCAAAAACCAAGGCACTTACTGGCCACTTTGTTTACTAATCAAATAATAAAAATACCACAAGCGCAAATCACCACACAACCTGGGGCACTTACTAGTCGCTTTGTTAATTGATATAATGAATAAAATAACGCAAGTGCCAATCCCCACGCAACTCGGGGAACTTACTGGTCGCTTTGTGAATAATTATCATAAACAAAATAACGCTTGCGCCAAACCCAACACAACCCAGGGCGCTTACTGGCTGCTTTGTTAACTTATGTAATAATCAAAATACCACAAGCGCCGATCACCACACAACCTGAAGCGCTTACTGGTCGCATTGTTAATTGATATATTTACTAAAATAAAGCAAGCGCCAATATCCACACAACCTGGGGCACTTACTGGTCGTTTTGTTAAACAATATAATAAGTTAACTAACGCAAGCGCCAATCCCCATACTATTTTAGGTGCTTACAAGTCAATTTGTTAATTAATATACTAAATAAAATACCACGAGCACCAATTACCACACGACCCGGGGTGGTGACTGGTTACCTTGCTTACTAATGAAGTAATTAAAATACCACATGCGCTCATCCCCAGACAACTTAAGGTGCTTACTGGACGCTTTGTTAATTGATATATTTAAAAAAATAACGCCAGTGTCAAACACCACATGAAATAGGGCGCTTACTAATTGCTTTGTTAATTAATATGATAATTATCAATGCAAGTGCCAATCCCCACTCAACCAATGGCGTTACTAGTCGCTTTGCTATTTTATATGATGAATGAAATGACGCAAGCGTTAATTCTCACGCCACCCAAAGTTCATACTGGCTACTTTGTTGACTAATGTAATAATAAAAATTCCACAAGCGCCGATTCCCACGCAAATCGGGTAACTTAGTGGTCGCTTGGTAAGTTAATGTAATAAATAAAATAGCGCCAGCGCCAATTATTACACAACACGGGACACTTATTAGTCACTTTGTTTACTGATAAGATAATCAGAATATTGCAAGTGCCAATCACCACACAACTCACGGCACTTAGTAGTCGCTTTAATAATAAAGATTATAAATGAAATGACGTAAGCACCAATCTCTGCACAACCCAGGGCACTTACTAGCCACTTTGTTTACTAATAAAATAATCAAAACACTACAAGCGCCAATTCTCTTGCCACCAAGAGTTCTTACTGGCTGCTTTGTTGAATAATGTAATAATCAAAAAATCACAAGCGCCGATTTCCACGCAAATCAGGGCACTTACTTGTCACTTTGTAAATAATATAATAAGTAAAATAGTGACCCCGCCAATCACCACACAAACTACAACGCTGACTGGCCACTTTGTTTACTAATAGAATAACTAACATACCAAAGAGCTCATCACCACTTAAGCCGGGGCGCTTACTAGTGACTTTGTTGATTAATATGATGAATGAAATAACAAAAGTGCCAATTTCACACAACTTACAGCACTTAGTAGTCACTTTATTAATAAATATGATACATTAAGTGATGCAAGTGCCAATCTCCACACAACCCAGGGTGCTTACTTGTTGCTTTGTTCACTAATAAAATGATTTAAATACTACAAGCGCCAATGACCACACAACCCGGTGCGCTTTGCTAATTTATATGATAAATAAAATAATGCCAGTGCCGATTCCCACACAACCCATGGCACTGACTTGTCGCTTTCTTAATTAGTATGATAGTTGAAATGATGCAAGTGCTAAGTCCCACACAACCCAGGGGGCATACTGGCCGCTTCGTTTACTATTTAAATATTCATAGTACTACAAGCACAAGTCATAACTAACCAGGCGCCCCTACTAGTCGTTTAGTTAATTAATATAATGAGTATAATAACGCAATCGCAATCCCAGCACAACCTGAGGTGCTTACTAGACGCTTCGTTGATTAATGTAATGAATGAAATAACGCAAGCGCCAATTATTACAGAACCCAGGGCGTTTACAGGCCTCTTTGTTTACTAATAAACTAATGTTAATACCACAAGCGCTGATAACCACACGACCTGGGGCACTTACTGGTCACCTTGTTTACTAATAAAGTCATTAAAATACCACAAGTGCCAATCCCCACACACCTCGGGGCTTTACTGGCCTCTATGTTTATTAATTAAATAAATAAAATAACAAAAGCGCCAATCAC
>NW_019379456.1:1923562-1963061 GCF_000648655.2 Copidosoma floridanum | reverse complement strand
ATTGCTTTGTTAATTAATATGATAATTATCAATGCAAGCAACAATGCCCTCACAACCTGGGGCACTTACTGGTCGTTTTGTTCAACAATATTTGAAATAAACTGACGCAAGCGCAAATTTCCACACTATTTAGGGTGCTTACAAGTCGATTTGTTAATTAATATAATAAATAAAATACTACGAGCACCAATTATAACATGACCCGGGGTGCTTACTGGTTACCTTTTTTACTAATAAAATAATAAAAATACCACAAGCGCAAATCACCACACAACCTGGGGCACTTACTAGTCGCTTTGTTAATTGATATAATGAATAAAATAACGCAAGTGCCAATCCCCACGCAACTCGGGGAACTTACTGGTCGCTTTGTGAATAATTATCATAAACAAAATAACGCTTGCGCCAAACCCAACACAACCCAGGGCGCTTACTGGCTGCTTTGTTAACTTATGTAATAATCAAAATACCACAAGCGCCGATCACCACACAACCTGAAGCGCTTACTGGTCGCATTGTTAATTGATATATTTACTAAAATAAAGCAAGCGCCAATATCCACACAACCTGGGGCACTTACTGGTCGTTTTGTTAAACAATATAATAAATTAACTAACGCAAGCGCCAATCCCCATACTATTTTGGGTGCTTACAAGTCAATTTGTTAATTAACATACTAAATAAAATACCACAAGCACCAATTACCACACGACCTGGGGTGGTGACTGGTTACCTTGCTTACTAATGAAGTAATTAAAATACCACATGCGCTCATCCCCAGACAACTTAAGGTGCTTACTGGACGCTTTGATAATTGATATATTTAAAAAAATAACGCCGTTGCCAAACACCACATGAAATAGGGCGCTTACTAATTGCTTTGTTAATTAATATGATAATTATCAATGCAAGCAACAATGCCCTCACAACCTGGGGCACTTACTGGTCGTTTTGTTCAACAATATTTGAAATAAACTGACGCAAGCGCAAATTTCCACACTATTTAGGGTGCTTACAAGTCGATTTGTTAATTAATATAATAAATAAAATACTACGAGCACCAATTATAACATGACCCGGGGTGCTTACTGGTTACCTTTTTTACTAATAAAATAATAAAAATACCACAAGCGCAAATCACCACACAACCCGGGGCACTTACTAGTCGCTTTGTTAATTGATATAATGAATAAAATAACGCAAGTGCCAATCCCCACGCAACTCGGGGAACTTACTGGTCGCTTTGTGAATAATTATCATAAATAAAATAACGCTTGCGCCAAACCCAACACAACCCAGGGTGCTTACTGGCTGCTTTGTTAATTAATGTAATAATCAAAATACCACAAGCGCCGATCACCACACAACCTGAAGCGCTTACTGGTCGCATTGTTAATTGATATATTGACTAAAATAACGCAAGCGCCAATATCCACACAACCTGGGGCACTTACTGGTCGTTTTGTTAAACAATATAATAAATTAACTAACGCAAGCGCCAATCCCCATACTATTTTGGGTGCTTACAAGTCAATTTGTTAATTAACATACTAAATAAAATACCACAAGCACCAATTACCACACGACCTGGGGTGGTGACTGGTTACCTTGCTTACTAATGAAGTAATTAAAATACCACATGCGCTCATCCCCAGACAACTTAAGGTGCTTACTGGACGCTTTGATAATTGATATATTTAAAAAAATAACGCCGTTGCCAAACACCACATGAAATAGGGCGCTTACTAATTGCTTTGTTAATTAATATGATAATTATCAATGCAAGCAACAATGCCCTCACAACCTGGGGCACTTACTGGTCGTTTTGTTCAACAATATTTGAAATAAACTGACGCAAGCGCAAATTTCCACACTATTTAGGGTGCTTACAAGTCGATTTGTTAATTAATATAATAAATAAAATACTACGAGCACCAATTATAACATGACCCGGGGTGCTTACTGGTTACCTTTTTTACTAATAAAATAATAAAAATACCACAAGCGCAAATCACCACACAACCCGGGGCACTTACTAGTCGCTTTGTTAATTGATATAATGAATAAAATAACGCAAGTGCCAATCCCCACGCAACTCGGGGAACTTACTGGTCGCTTTGTGAATAATTATCATAAATAAAATAACGCTTGCGCCAAACTCAACACAACCCAGGGTGCTTACGGGCTGCTTTGTTAACTAATGTAATAATCAAAATACCACAAGCGCCGATCACCACACAACCTGAAGCGCTTACTGGTCGCTTTGTTAATTGATATATTTACTAAAAGAACGCAAGTGCCAATATCCACACAACCCGGGGCACTTACTGGTCGTTTTGTTAAACAATATAATAAATAAACTAACGCAAGTGCCAATCACCATACTATTTGGGGTGCTTACAAGTCAATTTGTTAATTAATATACTAAACAAAATACCACGAGCACCAATTACCACACGACTCGGGGTGGTGACTGGTTACCTTGTTTACTAATGAAGTAATTAAAATACCACATGCGCTTATCCCCAGACAACTTAAGCTGCTTACTGGACGCTTTGTTAATTGATATATTTAAAAAAATAACGCCGTTGTCAAACACCACATGAAATAGGGCGCTTACTAATTGCTTTGTTAATTAATATGATAATTATCAATGCAAGTGCCAATCCCCACTCAACCAATGGCGTTACTAGTCGCTTTGCTATTTTATATGATGAATGAAATGACGCAAGCGTTAATTCTCACGCCACCCAAAGTTCATACTGGCTACTTTGTTGACTAATGTAATAATAAAAATTCCACAAGCGCCGATTCCCACGCAAATCGGGTAACTTAGTGGTCGCTTGGTAAGTTAATGTAATAAATAAAATAGCGCCAGCGCCAATTATTACACAACACGGGACACTTATTAGTCACTTTGTTTACTGATAAGATAATCAGAATATTGCAAGTGCCAATCACCACACAACTCACGGCACTTAGTAGTCGCTTTAATAATAAAGATTATAAATGAAATGACGTAAGCACCAATCTCTGCACAACCCAGGGCACTTACTAGCCACTTTGTTTACTAATAAAATAATCAAAACACTACAAGCGCCAATTCTCTTGCCACCAAGAGTTCTTACTGGCTGCTTTGTTGAATAATGTAATAATCAAAAAATCACAAGCGCCGATTTCCACGCAAATCAGGGCACTTACTTGTCACTTTGTAAATAATATAATAAGTAAAATAGTGACCCCGCCAATCACCACACAAACTACAACGCTGACTGGCCACTTTGTTTACTAATAGAATAACTAACATACCAAAGCGCTCATCACCACTTAAGCCGGGGCGCTTACTAGTGACTTTGTTGATTAATATGATGAATGAAATAACAAAAGTGCCAATTTCACACAACTTACAGCACTTAGTAGTCACTTTATTAATAAATATGATACATTAAGTGATGCAAGTGCCAATCTCCACACAACCCAGGGTGCTTACTTGTTGCTTTGTTCACTAATAAAATGATTTAAATACTACAAGCGCCAATGACCACACAACCCGGTGCGCTTTGCTAATTTATATGATAAATAAAATAATGCCAGTGCCGATTCCCACACAACCCATGGCACTGACTTGTCGCTTTCTTAATTAGTATGATAGTTGAAATGATGCAAGTGCTAAGTCCCACACAACCCAGGGGGCATACTGGCCGCTTTGTTTACTATTTAAATATTCATAGTACTACAAGCACAAGTCATAACTAACCAGGCGCCCCTACTAGTCGTTTAGTTAATTAATATAATGAGTATAATAACGCAATCGCAATCCCAGCACAACCTGAGGTGCTTACTAGACGCTTCGTTGATTAATGTAATGAATGAAATAACGCAAGCGCCAATTATTACAGAACCCAGGGCGTTTACAGGCCTCTTTGTTTACTAATAAACTAATGTTAATACCACAAGCGCTGATAACCACACGACCTGGGGCACTTACTGGTCACCTTGTTTACTAATAAAGTCATTAAAATACCACAAGTGCCAATCCCCACACACCTCGGGGCTTTACTGGCCTCTATGTTTATTAATTAAATAAATAAAATAACAAAAGCGCCAATCACTTCACAACCCAGGGCACTAACAAGTCACTTTGTTATTTAATATCATACATAAAATAACGCAAGCGCAAATCACCACACATTCCATGGTGCTCACTGGTCGCTTTTTCGATTAATATGATAGTTGAAATGACACAAGCGCCGATCCCCACGCAATTTAGGGCACTTACTGGTCACTTTGTAAATTAATATAATAAATAAAATAGGGCCAGCGCTAATTACCACACAATCCGGAACGCTTACTAGCCGCTTTGTTTTCTGATAGAATAATTAAAATACCTCAAGCGCAAATCACCACGTAACCCGGGGCACTCACTAGTCACTCTGTTATTTAATATGATAAGTAAAATAACGGAAGTGCCAATTCTCAGACAATCCACTTTGATTACTTATAAAGTAATGAAAATACCGCAAGCGCCAATTCTCACACAACCCAGGGCGCTTACTGGCCTCTTTGTTTATTATTTAAATTTATTAAATTACAAAAGCACTAATCACTACACGACTCAGGGCCCTGAAAGGTCACTCTGTTATATAATTATTGAATAAAATGACAAAAGCGCTACTTTACCCACAACCCAGGGCGCTTACTGGCAGCTTTGTTTACTAATAAAATTTTTAATATACTACTAGCGCCAATTACAACAGAACCCAGGGCTTTAACTAATCCCTTTGTTTATTAATTAAATAAATAAAATATCAATATCAACAATCACTGTACGACCCGGGGCACATACTGGTCACTTTGTTAATTGATATAACAAATAAAATAACGCATGCGCCAATCATCATACAACCCGTGGCGCTTACTGGCCACTTTGTTAATTAATATGATGAGTTTAACAACGCAAGCGCCAATACCCTCACAACTTAAGGTGCTTACAAGACGCTTTGTTAATAAATATGATGAATGAAATAACGCAAGTGCCAATCATTACAGAACTCAGGGTGCTTACTGGCCGCTTTGTTTACTAATAATATAATGAAAATATCACAAGCACCAATCTCCACCTACCTCAGGGTGCTTACTGGTCGCTTTGTTAGTTTATATCTGTTCGAGGCATGTGCGTTAGCACTCACTAGGCTCGGATAAGCTGATTGGGAAGACACATTAAAACGCAATAAAATTAAACAGCATCAAAATAACAACGTTTAATATCACTTAAATGTTAAGAAAAATCACAGTTAATATTCAAAAAAATAGTAAAGGTAAAAATAATACAGGAGAAAAGAAATAATGTCAATAGTCTTAAAGCAATGAACTTTTGAAACATATAAAAGCGAAGAATGTAGAAAGTAAAGAGTCAAGTTGAATAACACAATATGTAAACACGCACTGGCCTTGAGCTCGCAAGAGAGTTTGAAAGTTACACGAAATAAATGTGAAAATGAAAGCACTGATATAATATAACTGATTGAAATATTGATTAACGGAAAACGATTGTCTGTAGAAATGGACAATTACTGTCTGTAGAAATACACAAGAGTTTTACTGAGTCTTGCTGTTGATAATCACTGGTAGTTCGATGACATTAACTATTTGAGCTGGTCTGCAGATTATGCAGTGAGCAACTTAAATAAAGCACTAAGTGCACTGCACTGCACAACTGAGTTTGTCCACTGTATTAAGAGAGTTAATCTGAAGATTTACACAAGAATTTAAGGTAATGTAGGCACCTTTGAATGCTAGAGTTTGGCAACGTAAATTAAGAGAGTCTATCCTCGACGAGAGCTGGGTATAATCTGGCGCTTACAGTATACAAAGCTCGCCGCGTGAATACACACACACATACCTGCAGCACGCCAAGTCGACCAAGCGCACACGCACAGAGCGTTGAGCCGACAGAGACTACAAGTGTACACAATGTACTCAAAGGCCGGGCCCACTGTCGGTCACTCTCATTTCCAACATTCCGCCTGCCGTCAGTCAACGGCTGACAACAGCCGTAGACCGGCAGTGGCACCAACTTGTGAATTGGTCTCCTGAGCGCGCCCACTGAGGTCTTGAGAGTTACCACTCTAACCAGGCTATCCTTGGCTGGGTGGATGTCGACGACTCTGGCCAGCGGCCACTTTCCTGGTGGTAGAGTCTCACTAGTTATAAGCACCAATGAGCCTGTCTTGATGTCATGAGCTGGAGTATGCAACTTGGAGATTGAGTTTAATCTAAGCAAGTACTATGTAGACCTCTGCTTCCAAAACCTTTGTTTTTGAGCTTGGATCAGCTGCCAGCGAGTGAGCCTTGCTGGAGGTTAATCTAACAAGCACGGCTCTGGTGGTGAGTTCATCGCCGATCTGACTAAGAAGTGTCCTGGAGTGAGCGTGTCTAAATCCTCTGGATCATTGGTAAGTGGTTCTAGTGGTCTAGAGTTAAGTATTGCTTCGATTGGAGTGAGCAACGTCGTGATCTCTTCAAGCGTGTCAAGAGTCTTTCCCATAGTCCAATGGAGATGGTGTTTCATTGACTTTACTACTGCCTCCCATTTTCTTCCCATGTGAGGAGCAGCTGGAGGGTTGAAGTGCCATGACGTTCCATCTTGGGCAAGCATCGCTGATAGATGAGAATTTTGACTGATTGTTTCTGAGTATAACTGTTGAAGAGCCCTGTCTGCACCAACCAAGTTCGTCCCACAATCAGAATACAACTTAAATGGACGTCCCCTACGTGAGACAAATCGCCAATACGCTGACAAAAATCCTTCGGTAGAGTAATCTGTCACTGCTTCGAGATGCACAGCAGAGGTCGAAAAACACACGAACACACACATCCAACCCTTGTATGTCTTCGACCCTCTGCCGCGCCAAAATTTGAGATGTATTGGACCTGCGTAGTCGATACCTGTGTAATTAAACGGTCTGGAGGGAGTCACCCCGGCCTCGGGTAACTGTCCCATAAGTTGTTGTACTCTTTGTGCCCGGTACCTGGCACATTTGACACACCAGAGGATTCTGGATCGGATGGGGGCCCTTCCACCGATTATCCAAAACTCTTGACTAGTTTTGCTAAGAGTGAGCTGAGTTCCTCCGTGTAGAGTTTGCCGATGAGCCTGATCGATAACCAAACTGGTGAATTGAGCTTGACGAGGAAATAGGGCAGGATGTTTTGCATCAGGTCTGAGCTTGGCATTCATGAGTCTGCCTCCCACTAGCAGTATGCCAGCATCATCAGTATATGCCATCAACCGATGGAAAACACGGCCCTTTGGGAGAGAGCCTGATTTGAGCATCTTGATTTCCTCCTTGAAACATTCCTGTTGAGTTAATCTGATGAGTAAGAGCTTAGCTTGAGTGATGAGTTCTGCAGTGACAGCTACGGATGATTCCTGGTAAGTGAGTAAGGCTTTGAACTTGGCACAAGCAAGTAAGAGGGTGGCTGTGATACGATAGAGTTTGTGCAATGTGGAGCTGGACTGAGTGGGCCTGAGTAGGAACTCCGAGTCCGAGACTGATGACACCAATGCTGACACCTGACGCGCTTCGGTCTCATCCTCCACCTCGACGTCACTCGGCTGCAGAGGCCAACCATCCTGGGGTTGTATCATCCACTCTGGTCCATGCCACCAGAGCCTATGCTCAATTAATTGTGAAGTGAGAATCCCTCTCGAAGCACAGTCAGCAGGATTCTCCTTTCCAGGGACATGTCTCCAATGTGCTGCAGGGACCAGATCCTGAATCTCTGCAACTCGATTCCTGACGAAATCCTTTCACTTATTTGGATGAGAAGAAATCCACTATAGTGTGACTGAAGAATCTGTCCATAAGTGAATGTTGCTGATATTGAGTGTGAGTTGGTCGGTCACATACTTAGTGAGTTTAGCCAGTATGAAAGCTGCTGTCAACTCCAACCTTGGTATTGACATCCTCTTCAGTGGTGATACTTTCGTCTTGGAGCAGATGAATGAGCTTGACGTGGCTGAGTCTGACTTAATCACCAGGTAAATCACAGCACCCATAGCATCCTGAGACGCATCAGCAAAGCCATGGAGTTTTACTGCAGAAGAAGGATGTGCTCCAAGCCATCTAGGAACCGTCACTCCGGAGAGTTTGGCTAGATCATCTCGTATTTGTAGCCACCTCTGAGCGAGAGCATCTGGTATGGGTGTATCCCATGTAATTTTGAGTAGCCACAATTCCTGAATGATGAGTTTGACTGCAAAAATCACTGGAGCAACTATTCCAAGAGGATCGAAGATTTGAGATATTTCTAAATGAATTGTTTTCTTCCTTGGAGTTTGACTAAGAGGCTTGAGTGTGCACTGAAAGGTGAGATTGTCTGAAAGTGGTTTCCAAACCATTCCCAGTACTTTAGCATCGCAGTCATCGAGAGAGAGTGCTGATTCTTTACTGGAGTTTGAGTAACTGAATCCTGGCGAGTTTGAGTGCCACTTAGCCAGGGGCGACCCGCCCGCCATGCACAGCTCCTTGAGTTAGAGGGCCTGCTCGTTCAACTCATCTGGAGTCTCCGCTCCACCAAAAATGTCGTCCACATATCTGCAGCTGGTGAGAATCCGGGCAGCCTGGGGGTAATAGTGCCCTTCATCCTTCACCAGCTGCAGCAGTGAGCGTGTGGCCAGAAATGGAGTAGGCCTCATCCCGTAGGTCACTGTGGTGAGCTGGAAGTGAGCTTCCTCGTGAGTTTTGCTATGCCAGATGATTCGCTGAAGATCCCAATCGTCTGGATGAACCTTGATCTGACGATACATCTTGGAGATGTCCGCAGAGAAAGTCCATTTGAATGTGCGTAACCAGAAGAGTATATCTGTTATGTTGGGCAGTAGATTAGATCCCGTGTGAGTTATGCTGTTGAGTGAATGTCCAGAGGAAGTAAGGGCTGATCCATGGAAAACCACCCTGAGTTTGGCGTTGTCTCCATCTTCCTTCAATACGCCATGATGAGGCAGATAAAAACGAGGCTTGATGTTGAGCTCATCTGCAGGCACCGGTTGCATATGGCCAAGACTCAAATATTCATTTATGAAATCTGTATAGAGCTTGTCATACTTGTCGTCTGTTTTGAGCCTGGTCACCGTGCGATCGAAGCATTTACGAGCACGGTTGACTGAGTTGCCCAGCAGAGATGGAGATTGCTTTAGAGGAAGTTTCACCACGTATTTTCCGGTGCTATCCCGAGAGTGAGTTCGCACGAAGTGTTCCTCACTCTCCTGTTCCTCTGGTGTAAGCTGTGAGCTTAACTTTGAAGGGACCTCTTCTTGAATCCAGAAGTTGATGAGTCATTCCTGGACTTTATCTTCTATTTTTAAAACGATGTGGTGAGTGTGACGATTAATCTTTGTAACAGGCTGGTTAACGCAACCCAATAAAATCCAACTAAACAGTGTACGTTGAGCGATAGCTTCTGATAAAGAACCTCTGAGCAGATCTGAGGTGATTGTAGCTGAATAGTAGTCAGTGCCAAGTAGCAAGTCTATGTCTCGTGGCAGATAGAAATGGGGGTCAGCTAACTCCAGAAACTCCGTATGCAGCAACGATCTTGTCTTAAATTGAAAAGATGGTAGTGGAGCTGTTACTCTAGGCAAGACGTGGATCACCACATCGACGCTGGAGTCAGAATGTAATGAAAACAATTTGAGTTCTACTTCACCAAGTGCTTTACTGACTACGTTGCCTCCAACGCCCAGGATACAGATGTTGGACTTCGTGCGCGTCAGCTGCAGACGCTTCACAGCATCTTCCGAAATATATGATAATTCTGAACCTTGATCGATCAGAAGCCTGAGATGATGATGTGCAGCTGGAGCACGTACCTGAGCTACTGCTGTTGGCAACAAGATAGATGAGTGACTAGATGTTTGGTTGGACGATGTGATCCTTGTTGAGTTTGACTTGATGTTGACTCTGGGATGAGTATTACTAGATGTGGAGTTTCGACGATGAGTTTGTCTGATGACTGCGCTGATTTCCTATTCTTGATGTTGAGTCGGCTGAGACGCCAACCTGTTGATCGGTTGCAACAACCGAGCACCGTGAATCATGGTATGGTGAGCCCTACCACAGGTTTGGCACCTCTTCGTGTTCATACACTTAGCAGCAGCATGGCGGCCCAAACAGTTGAAGCACAAAGGCTTGTCATACACGAACCGGTATCGTTGGTCAATGGAGAGGGCCGCAAATGTTGGACAGCGAGCAATAAAGTGTTGCTGGTTGCAGTACGTGAACGGGAACACTGGAGGAGCTGGTCTATCATCCTGCGACCGAGCCGAACTCCCAAACCAATTCTGCTGAGCGTTTCTGCCCGGTTGAGTGTTGCCGAGCGGTTGAGTTTGACCTGTATGATTATGCTGAGCTTTGCTTGGTTTGGATTGAGTCTTACTAGATGTGGATGAGTTATCTTGTCTCTTGGTTGACTGAGCATCAACCATCTCCAAGGCTTGGGCCCACTCGATCAAAAACTCCTCCAAGGCTTCGCACGCCGGGAAGTCGGCTCTTGCAGGTGTCGATGTTTCCCACGCCTCTTTGGTGGGTCGATCCAACGCTCGGAGCAGCTCATCTACGAACAAGGCATCCAGCACCTCTTGAGCAGAGCCAAGGCCAGAAATAAGCCTGCGAAGCTTTTGACTCTCCGTTGCCAAATCCAGCAGCGACCCAACGCTGCCAACACGCATCGGTGGAATGCGTCTCTTGGCCTGCAGCAGCTGTGCAAGCACAAACCGCTTTTTTTCATATCTCTCGAGCAGAGCATCCCAAGCGAATTTGAAGGATTCAGCAGTGAGAGGAAGTCCTTCGATGAGCTTCGCTGGCTGGCCCGAGAGCGACGCTCGCAGATAGTAAAGGCGCTCCAAATCGGTGAGCCTCTCGTCTTCCATAATACTTGAGAAAAGATCTCGGAAACTCACCCAATGTGTGTAGTTGCCAGAGAATTGTGGAAGCTTAGTCTCCGGGAGCTTGCCTCGTTGAGTGTGACTGACAGTAGTTGATGCCGCTATTGAGTTTGCCTGTGGATTCGGATGGGCAGCGAGCAGCCGGGTTATGAATCTCATTGACCTCGAGTATGCCTACTGCGCGGCTCCCGACGCACTCTGACTAAAATACTCATTTCTGAGCAACACCACTGGGCACGCATTTTCAATAAGAGCATGCTCACGCTTGAACTCCTCATGGAGCGCGACGCAGTCCTCTCTTAGCTGCATGACCTCAGCGTGACTGCACTCCGCAGTCGCCTCCTCAGCAGCTTTGCCACACTGGCTCAGGCCAACTATGCGCGCTCTCTGTGACTCGATTTTCGCGAGGAACCCGGCCGGAATCAAAATTCCCATCGAGCTCGTACCGCGCCCCGGTAAGTCGTCAGTCACAGAAACCCGCTGGCCATCGATGACGGAAGTCGCAGCGACATCGTCACTCGCAGCCGCGGCCGCTGCATCAGCCTTTTTAGCAGCCTCTGCCATTGCGCACTGCCACCGGATCACTCCCCAATCACCCCGATCCAGCTCAAAGGACCACAAATGTTCAAGGCATGTGCGTTAGCACACACTAGGCTCGGATAGGGTGATTGGGAAGACACAATAAAACACAATAAAATTAAACAGCATAAAAATAACAACGTCTAATATTACTCAAAGGCCAAGAAAAATCACAGTTAATATTCACAAAAATAGTAAAGGTAAAAATAATACAGGAGAAAAGAAATAATGTCTATAGTCTTAAAGCAATGAGCTATTGAAATATATAAAAGCGAAAAATGTAGAAAGTAAAGAGTCAAGTTGAATAACACAACATGTAAACACGCACTGGCTTTAAGCTCGCAAGAGAGTTTGAAAGTTACACGAAATAAACGTGAAAATAAAAGCACTGATATGTTATAACTGATTGAAATATTAATTAACGAAAAACGATTGTCTGTAGAAATGCACAATTACTGTCTGTAAAAATACACAAGAGTTTCACTGAGTCTTGCTATTGATAATCACTGGTAGTTCAATGACATTAACTATTTGAGCTGGTCTGCAGATTATGCAGTGAGCAACTTAAATAAAGCACTAAGTGCACTGCACTGCACAACTGAGTTTGTCCACTGTATTAAGAGAGTTAATCTGAAGATTTACACAAGAATTTAAGGTAATGTAGGCACCTTTGAATGCTAGAGTTTGGCAACGTAAATTAAGAGAGTCTATCCTCGACGAGAGCTGGGTATAATCTGGCGCTTACAGTATACAAAGCTCGCCGCGTGAATACACACACACATACCTGCAGCACGCCAAGTCGACCAAGCGCACACGCACAGAGCGTTGAGCCGACAGAGACTACAAGTGTACACAATGTACACAAAAGCCGGGCATACTGTCAGTCGCTCTTATTTCCAACAATATCATAAATAATTTAACGCAAGCGCCAATGACCACTTAACCCCGGGCATTTACTGAACGCTTTGTTCATTAATAAAATATTTAAAATACCACAAGCGCAAATTACCACACAACTTGGGGTGTTTACTAGTCGCTTTGTTATTTAATATGATAAATAAAATGACGCAAGTGCCAATCCTCATGCCACCCAGTGTTCTTACTGGCTGCTTTGTTTACTAATAATATAATCAAAATACCACAATTGCCAATCACAACACAACCCAGGGCGCTTACTGGTTTCTTTGTTTATTAATTAAATAAATAAAATAACAAAAGCATAAAAAACCATACAAAAACCAGGGTGCTTACTGGTCGCTTTGTTAATTAATATGATGAATTAAATCAGGCAAGCCCCCAGCCCTACACAACCTGGGATGCTTACTGGCCACTTTGTTTACTAATAAAATAATCAGAATATTACAAGCGCCCATTACCACACAACCTGGGGCACTTACTGGCCGCTTCGTTTACTAATAAAATAATCAAAATACTACAAGCGCCAATTCCCACACTACCTGGCCCACCTGAAAAAGAAAGACGAAATTCCATGTGTGATTACTTCTGTAATACCTTTAGAAAAGCCATGTGGCATTACATATGGTTTTACGTATGGCATTAAATAAAGTCTTAGATTGGTAATGACACATGTAAATCCATTCAAAAAAATACATAGAATTACAAATTGGAAGAAGTAAAGAAATTTTGTCATATAGAAATAACTGCAGAATACTGTAATACGTCATTTACTGTTAACAATTAGTGTTAACATCTAGATGATAACTGGGAAACAAAAGGAATTAAGTTATATTTTAAGAATAAAAAATAAAAATAAAAAAAGTGAATTTTTTTCTATAGAAGTAAGATCAGCTGCGCCCCCTTGATTTGGAGTTATCATCTCGATGGTAAGACAAATTGTTAACAGCAAATTACTTATTACGGTATTTTGCAGTTATTTCTAGATGATAGAAATTTTTTCTTTTTCCAATTAGTAATTCCATGTGTTTTCTCATATGCAATTACATATGGCATCACCGAGCTAAAACCATTTATGCAATGCTTTATGTAAAACCATGTGTAAAGCCATATGGCTTTCCTGAAAGTTTTACAGAAGTAATTCTACATAGAATTCCGACTTTTTTCAGGTGGGGGGGCACTTACAGGTCACTTTGTTAATTAATATAATAAATAGAATAACGCCAGCGCCAATCACCACACAACCTGGGGCGCTTACAGGTCACTTTGATTCTTGCGAAAATAATCAAAATACCACAAGTGCAAATCATCACACAACCTGGGGTGCTTACTAGTTGCTTTGTTAATTAAAATGGTAATTGAAATGACGCAAGCGCTTATCCCCACAAAACCCAGAGCGCATACTGGTCGCTTTGTTGACTAATGTTATAATCAAAATACCACAAGCACCAATAACCACACAACCCGGGGTGCTTACTGGTCGGTTTGTCAAATAATATAATAAATAAAATATTGCAAGCGCCAATCCCCACACAACCCGGGCCACTTACTTATCAGTTTGTTAATTAATATAATGGACAAATTAACGCAAGCTCCAATTCTCACACGACCTAGGGCACTTACTGGTTGCTTTGTTAATTAATATAATAAATAAAATGACGCCAGCGCCAATCACCACACGAACTGGGGCGCTTACTGGCCACTTTTTTTACTAATAAAATAATCAAATTATTACAAGCGCAAATTACCATACAACCTAGGGCGATTACTAGTCGCTTTGTTAATTAATATGATAAGCAAAATAACGCAAGCGCTAATCACCACACAACCCGTGGCGCTTACTAGACGCTTTGTTAATTGACATGATAAATGAAAAAACGCAAGCGCCCAGTACCACACAACCTGGGGCGATTACTGGTCGCTTTGTTAACTTATATAATAATTAAAATACTACAAGCGCAAATTACTACACTACCTGGGGCACTTACTGGTCGCTTTGTTTCCTACGAAAATAATCAAAATACTACAAGTGCAAATCATCACACAACCCGGGGCGCTTACTAGTCGCTTTGTTAATTAATATGATAATTAAAATGACGCCAGCGCCAATCACCACGTGAACCGGGGTGCTTAATGGCCCCATTGCTTACTAACAAAATAATCAAAAAAACTACAAGTGCCAATGATCACACGACCCAGGGTGCTTACTGGTCACCTTTTTTACTAATAAAGTATTGAAAATACCACAAGCGTTAACCCCTACACAACTTGGGGCACTTACTGGTTGCTTTGTTAAATTATTTCAGAAATAAAATAACGCAAGCGCTAATAACCACACAACCTGGGCCACTTACTGGTCGCTTCGTTTACTAATAGAATAATTAAAATACCGCAATCCAAATTATTACATAACCCAGGGTGCTTACTAGTCGCTTCGTTAATTAATAACTTTGAATTCATTACATTATTCAACAAAGCGGCCAGTAAATTCTCCAGGTTGTGTGAAAATTGTCGCTTGTGTTACTATATTTAATATACTAATTAACGAAGCTACCAGTAAGTGCCCCGGGTTGTGTAGGGATTGGCGCTTGCGTTATTTCATTTATCATATTAATTATTAAAGCGACCAGTAAGCGCCCCGGGTGATGTGGTAATTAGTGCTTTTTTTATTTTATTTATTTTATTATTAAACAAAGGGGCCAGTAAGCGCCCTGGGTTTTGCTGTGATTCGCACTTGTGGTATTTTAATTATTTTATCAGTAAACAAAGTGGCCAGTTAGCACACTGGGTCTTGTGGGAATTGGCGCTTGCGTTATTTTTTTTATCATATTAATTTACAAAGTGACTAGTAAGTGCCCTGTGTTGTGTGGTGATTGGGGCTTCTGTTATTATTTAAAGCATAAAATTCAAAAGAGGCCAGTAGGCGTTTCATGTTAATGGGTTAATTAGCATTGGGATATTGGGCTTAATAGTTTGGGGTTTGTTTTATTTATTATGGTATTAAATTTATCCATTATGGTAGAAATTCTGTAGAGTTATAGGGGTTTTTGCGTTTTGCTTTATATAGCCAAGTTAAATTTCGCGCTACTTTGGATGCCACTTTCGGGAGCACTTGGTAAAGATTAAAGTTGAGAGAGAGAGGAAGAGAGAGAGCGAGAAAATATGTTAGGGTCTATGATTGCGGACAGAGTGTTAGTGTGTATATGTTAGCGTCGGTCTCTAACGAGCAAAAACCCTTCTGGCTCCAGAACGAGCAGGATGTGTCGGACGAGCCCGCTCACGGGGTCCGAGGCGAAGTCACTGCAGCGCAGTTCAGAGGACGAGTTGAAGCGTTGTGTAGTGTATTATGTACCAAGATACTATACATTAGTGTAGGTGATTTAATAAGGAAATAGTTGAAGGTATTTGTTCTGTTTTACATTAATAGTTCTTCCTATAGAACGGGAGAACTCGCGTCAATCCCTCTTTTTCAGTAGAAGAAGCCTAAGAGGTGAGAGGGACAAAGGTGTCGAGCATGATTGAGATTTGCAAATGCTGCGTCATTGCCTCTTTTCGTTTCAGGTTAAGAAGTAGTGTTACAGAGTAACAGAATTATTATTATTATTTTTTGTTTTTGTTTTGGCAACAATTTTGATTAGAGGGTCTGTAATTGGTTTAAAAGTTCTACTTAGCACTTTTTTAGCCTCATTTTTCCCAATCTTCAATAGTCTGTACTTTTTTTAACAACCTCTAGTACCTTCAAAAACTGACGTAGAAAGTCTTTCTCTTGTTCAGACATAATGATAATGATGTATTGATGCTCCAATATCTTGCGACCGACTGTAATGATTGCGCTAGTTGTGTCCTACATGTACAGCAAAATTATCAAAGTCTTCTTTATAGCGACCATTATTTATTTGCTTATCTTTGATTATAACAACAAATCCATGTTTATTATCATTCCAGCAATCAAAACATAAATGTTTTGATTGAATGTATAGCATATCCAAGTTTACATGATCATTATATACATGATCATGATCAAAATTAACATTATCTCTAACAAGATGCTTTGGTACTTGAGCATATGACTGACAAAGGTAGAAGCAGTTAACATTTTTGTGTCCACCCATATAGAAAAAGGCCTCTACATTATCTTGTTTTTCACAAGCTATATTATCAAAAATCATTATAGAATTTCGTAAAGCATCATCTGGCTAGACGAAAATGTCGCGTTTGCTGTAAGGTAAGTATTTTACACCAGGCTCCAATAAATCTTTTAAAAACTTGTACTTTGGTTGATGCAGCGATTTAGAATACACGTACACATTTCCCAACTCAACTCCATTGGGATGCACGATTAAAGATAATAATGTATTCGTTTTTTTACAATTACATGGGCCGCAAAATACAGCACGAGAACTATCGGGGAGTAACTCATCATGTCGATTCGAACGCTTTTCTTGTTTTACAATAGCGTCAAAATTTGAAACTTGTTATTTGATAGATTGTTCTTTGAATTCCATGTCAACTTAGTATAAAGAATAAGTTACAACTAATCTTTTAATTAAATAGTATAACACTTTTATATTTAAAGCTGTTTAATGCAAAAAATTTATCTACTATAATAACATTATTTCTTTTCTCGAACGCTTAGTCATGATCTAACCTCGAAAGACCAATCATCAGATCAAGTATTGGCGAAAAAGCAGCCGCTACCTTTGTGATCAGCGCTATGAAGCTTAAAAGTAAATTTGGTATAGGACTAATGAAAGAGAAGAAGAAGGAGAAACAAGATTTTAATAAAATAATAAGAAAAAAGAGTTGCTTCAAAAATAATGTAGTGCTTTAAGTGCAATTATTAAAGCTGCTTTACAAGACATGAATACCAAAAGCAAAAAAGCTCGAGATGTCATTAGTAGTGCTTGAAAGGTGCTCGTACTGCAGTTAACAAATTTCGTGGTAAAAAGCATGTTAAAATTCCCCGCATCCTACACCTTTCTTCTTGTATCGGCGGAGTTTTACCTCTGATTCCCTTGTTTGCTGGTTTGAGTGCAATCGGTGCTGTAGCCAATGGAATAGCAGGAATTATTAAGAGCATCAATACTACTAAGTCAGCCAAAAAGCAGCTAGCCCAGAGTCAGAGAGATAATTAAACCATGAAAGCTCCAGCCCTCTGGAAAGGTCTTTATCTCAAACTTTATAAAACTTGATTAGGAGTCTACTTAAAGCTTTATGTTGGAAAAGGTTCGAAGAAAAAAAAAAAAAAAAAAATTNTAGCTTATCGACTGATGCATACTCATTCGGTAGTGATTTCCAAAGATTATTTAAATTTTCGTATTACAATTAACATTTTCTAAAGTACAATGATTTGAGAGAGTTTTGTTTAATTTATAGTTGATAGCTATATGTCCTTCTTTTCAAACTAAGCTTGTTTTAAATCGTATGTTTTTTGCTGTTTTGTAAATATAAGAAAAAAAAATTTCGTGATGACAGTGAGTGCTTAGGTACCCAAGTAAGAAGTTATACTTCTATAAAATTATATGGCAAACAACATAATTATAAATATCTTATGTTGGAAAAGGTTCGAAGAAAAAAAAAAAAAAAAAAAATTCTAAAGCAGTAAAATTACCTGATCGAGCTCTGACCAACACAAATTTGATGAAATATTCTGAAATCTTAGAAATCCCGCGTTTTTGCGAAGTATTCATGAGAAACATTATATCTGATGATGGCCCACAGTTCTAAAATACCTATAGTAAATCTTGATGATAAGAATGGACTGGGAACTCACTGGGCGTCTTATTGAAAACGTGGTAATAATGTTTTATATTTTGACAGTTTTGGAGATCTTCAGTCACCTATCGACTTAATGTTTTATCTCAAAATTAATAAGGTAAAGTATAATCATCAGTGTTATCGAAAATTTAACTCTTACAACTCCAGTCATTGGTGCTTAAAGTTTCTTTCAAAACAAAAATAACCTTCTTACGTCAAAAAAAACCTCATGATTATAATTTGACAAAGATGAAAGAAACATTAACACTAAGCCTTTCTGGTACTTCTTCTGTCTTAGAAGCACGGCACTTTCTACCTAATAAATTATCGCCAAAACACAGCTACCTTCTTGGCTTAGTAGAACTTTTGTCATCCAACTCAATTCCAAATATTGATGAGAATTATTATAAATTTTACGTCAATAATCAAGTTATTGTATCACCAACCGGTAGTTATGAGATCGAAGATTTTAAGTTACTTTTAATTGAGGTATTACAACCTCGCAACATAACTCTTGATATTACACCGAACAATAATACGCTTTGAAGTGTTATTAAGTGCAGCCATACCATTGATTTTAAACCTAAGGATTCTATAGGTCGTCTATTAGATTTCAGTCAGCGAGTTCTAAACAATAACAGTACTCATATTTCAGACTTACCTGTAGCTTTTCTAAAGATAAACGCATCAAGAGTTAAATGTAACGTTATGAGTAGAGTTTACATAAATAGCAGCGAAGTGCCCACGATTCATAAATTTTTTCCAGCTGTACCACCTGGACTTAAATTATTGAAGTTTCTTTACAAATAATTCATTTACTGATTAATAGATGTATTATTGATCATATTCAATTACGTATGATAAATCAGGACGGTAATTTAGTTGATTGTCGTGGTAGAATCATAACTATAAGATCGTATGTAAAACCCTCTTCACAATGGATATAATTTATAATTAAACAAATCATAGCTCAATTTGCGCTCCAGCACTCAGTCAACAACGCTCTCAAACCGTTGAGACGTCAGAAAAAACAGTCCATCAAAGTATCGAGACATTAAAGAAAACAGCCAACACATCAAAAACTAACTCATCAAAACATACAGTATATAAAAAGTTTCGCTTTAAAAATAAGAAAAGTAAGTTGGATACTTTTTTGTTGTATATGAAATGGACGAGATTCTAAGTATCCAGTCTTCAGTCACATTTAATGAATCTATTGCACACAATGAGATTCATGCTTATCAGCCGTATAAATCGTCAACGTATAGTAACAGTGATGAAAATTCGTATTGTAATTCAACATCAAGATTTGTGTCTTTTACCATGCAGAAGTTTTTTACATGTTTATGGAAGATTGGTCAAAGCAGATGGAAATACAGCAGTAACAAATACTGCATTGATATACAATGCTATCTGCTACTTATGTGAAGAAATAGTGTTTTAAATAAAACGAGTCATTGAAAAATGCTCTAGTAGAGATGTGAGGCTAGAATTTGAGTTGCATACAAATTTTCCTGTCAATACGTCAGCTTATTGCTTAATTTTGCATGACCGTATAGTTCAATATAGTCGGATGAGTGGGGATATCGAGAATTTCGTATAGAGATGTATAAAATTGATTCAGGGCTTTGCTAGCATCAGTTTATTTTAAACCACCATGGATAAAGGTCGCAGCAACAGCTGAAGTAAAGAAAAAGCAGAAAACAAACGACGACAAGAAGAGTGGGAAAAATTTATGAGGAGAAACGAGAAGAGAGACATAAAGGTTGAAAAAACAAAATCTGAGAAAAAATCGAAAGACAAAGACTGTAAGATTCTTTGAAAATTAGTATGTTTAATAAGCCTTACTTTAATTAATACATTACATAAGCCGTGTACGAATAATTTTACAACTAATGTTAAGTTTTAAAAAGTTTTAACTAAGGATGATCATGATAGAAATAAGAAGTCCGTGCTGAAAAACTTTGTTAATAAATATTTAATCAACAAAGGATCTTGTCCTAAACATGATGGTTATGAAAAAATAAAATAACAATAAAATAAAATATTATAATAGCACAAGATGAAGTATTTTGTGAACATGCAAGGTTTCAAGAAACCGGGTTACGATTATGTGCTTAATGAATTGGCTATCCTTCTGCTGAATATTATCGATGCAAAAGCACAAGTTTTTTTTTAAAGCATTCTTTACCTGGCGAAAATGACTACGAAAGTACAAACATAAGAATTTATACCTTGAATTTTGCTATCATGGATTAACGTGGGACTCAGAAAGAATTCAGGAGTATATAAAGATAGGAAATATTAAAATATTAACCGTAAACGGTAGAATCTTGAAAATGCTACAAAGGTACATGTCATTGGAGATTTAAAAAAAAAACGTGGCTTGAAAGATTTGGCTTAAAGGTCACTGTTATGACAGACTATCCACCATTCGAACTCCCAAGATTGGTTACTACTTGCCCACATCACAATGAAGTCTACAAATCCATGTGTGCTTCTCATAATGTGAAGCACATGAAAAAAATTTTACTTTAATATGGAATGGGTTAATGTTAATGACGATGGCGATAATAATATTGAGCAATAAAAATGCATTTTATTGTACTTTAAGAATAAGATGTTTAACAAAATCGTTTTGAAAATTATGTTCATTTTTTTATTGAATATAAGCTGATTTGAAAAATTAAACAAAACCAGTGGACAGTGAGTGCTTAGGTACCCAAGTAAGAAGTTATACTTCTATAAAATTATATGGCAAACAACATAATTATAAATATCAGTTCACCTTGTATGAAACGATATTATGTACAAAGGTGGTGCAATTATCGTTGGAATGAGTATTTAGTTGGATGTGGTTTCGATAAATATTTTAATATTTCATCACTGAACCATTATAATCAATATATTATGGCACAGTACAACGTAAACAGTACATTATAGGCTGGCCAGCATAAGACTATCTGCAGTTTCATCGAATCTTTCGATAGTTTCAAAACAACGTCCTAACAAAATAAGAAATACCCTTATAAAATAGCAGATCGTTCAACTGTCCCCTTTTTCACATGTGTTATTTAAAAAATTTGCAATTTAACATGTAACCTTAAGCAAAAATTACTTTAAATTGGATTTATAAGATCTATATCAAGCTTTCTTTTTTATTTGTATAAAAGATTATTATTTGATAAACCTATTTTTTCTTAATAGATCTATAATTTTTTATTTTTTTTTGTTTTTTTATTTCAAGAACAAAAAAAAAGGGCTAAGTATGTGTAAAAGCGTTAATGTAAGTTCAGTTTTATGAGAGAAACAATTTGCAGTGTTGTAGCATATATTTGCGCTCCTCCCACCTCTGTGAGTTTTGTTTTCAATCACGAAAGAAAAATTGTGAGAGAAGAAAACGTAAAAAATACCAATTATTGTATTCATACAGTACGGAAAATT
Organism: Copidosoma floridanum; assembly: GCF_000648655.2. The sequence goes on along the minus strand of NW_019379456.1, from coordinate 1,941,418 downwards.
TTTTTTAAGTATGAAAATTCTGCAAAAATGTAAAAAATGATATGAACAATAATTTATTTATTTTAAAAGTAACAAAATAATGATAAATAAATAAATGTTTCAAATTTTTTAAGAAAACATGTATCGAAAAAACATATTTTTATAAGTAACTTATTTATTTAATGTAAAATGAAACCAAATGAATGAAAACAACAAGAAAAAATTTTGCACTGAAAATAATTTATATTTTAAATAATTTACATTGCAAATAAGTTACGAGTTGTGAGGTAAAATAAAGTAATTGGTTTTTATATGTTGGGCTCGCTCATAGCAGAGTGGGTAAAGGGCTGGCCCAATGTGCTAGAGGTTAGGGGCTTAAATCTCTTTCAATACTGTTTTTTTTTTTTTTTTTCTAGAAATCGGTTAAAAGAAAAAGAAATAAATTCAAAATGTGTACTATAGTGTGTGCGTTGCTCTGATGTTGCGTTGTGTGGTGTAAACGTGACCGGAAGTACGTCATGAGTGGCGAGGCGAAGGGGGAGCATCAAGCAAAATCCACTTCCGTTACACTTATTCTCAAGGTCATCAATCTGAAATCTTTGATTCACTCCGTAGGTCAGAACGCGCCTATAGAAGTATAATTTCAAAATGTTTAACAATTATTTCCCTACCACTCCACATCTTACATCATCATGAAACACGCTCGCTAACACAAAAAATTTTTTGTATGCATATAACTACCTCGTGCATAAGCTGCACACGATCTTGCACATTCAAATAGCGCGCACAAACCAGTGCTGTAGACGACTTAGGCACATGGCATCGCGTGCAAACTCAAACTGCGTTGCAGGTTATCAGCTGGCGCACGCGACGCTGCAGGTGCTAATCCACATTGCGCACAAACTTGAATAGCACGCTCAAACTCAAGCAGCACTGAAGATGGCGCACGCAACCTCAAGCAGCGCAAGTACAAGAAGCCATAGCTTCTGCTCGCCCATTGGCTGCAGGAGGGACTATCTTACCGAGAAAGAGAGGCCGCTTGCCGTGGAGAGGGAGTGGGCCGAAATCGCCTAGCAACTCGAGCCCACCTGGGCTGGAATCACCATAGCTTATCGACTGATGCATACTCATTCGGTAGTGATTTCCAAAGATTATTTAAATTTTCGTATTACAATTAACATTTTCTAAAGTACAATGATTTGAGAGAGTTTTGTTTAATTTATAGTTGATAGCTATATGTCCTTCTTTTCAAACTAAGCTTGTTTTAAATCGTATGTTTTTTGCTGTTTTGTAAATATAAGAAAAAAAAATTTCGTGATCTACTTAGTTTGTCACTGATTATTAAGCAAGATTTTGTAAGTCTTTATGTATAGACCATTAAAAAATATAAAAATAACCCAAAACGAATATCATGTGTTACCAAGCATGATCTGTATATGATTAGAGTAAGGCTAGATTCCATTGACCAATGAGGTTGCCTACCAAGGACCTATCGTTCACCCCGTTATATAACCTTAGTAGAACCTCGTAAAGTTGCCTACAGAGATCCTTACAAACAGGAGAGGGAGTGCTATAAATTTATATCTTCGTGTAATGTGGATGCTTTTGTCTGTTTGACTTACTGAGCAAATCTGACTACGTTAAATAATAATTTCTTTTAGTGTTTGTATTAAAGGTAATCTGAGATCTTAAATTTGTGTTTTAATTTGTTGGTTTTTGTGTTAATTTATTCATAAATTTTTTTACAAAGCCTGAAAAGGTCAACGCTCCAGTTAACGAAATGTCACTACATAAAAAACGTATTGTGTTTTTCATTTAGAAGTTTGTCTCAAAAAATTGACCAAAAATGATTAAATAATACTAATTTAAAGGATGTTAAGTAACAGTCAATGATTACGCTCACATATGAGCAAACGTGAAAAATGAGCAACCTGAAAGTCAGTTCGTAGGTAACTGTCAATTTGCACACACATGTAATTAGGAGTATTGAATAAATGGATTGTTAAGTTACATTCCCAGTGTACTCCTTTATTTGATTCCCAACTACAAATACACAACAAATGGCGACGAGGATGAGATACATTTCAGTATGTGAGATCTCGAGTACGAGTGTCGTGGTAGCACGAAGTGCTGACATAGTGTGGTTAACTTTTTGTGGCATGCCGTGTGCCTTTGGGTAGCACGGTCTGTCATTTTGTTTTATTTTCTGTCGGTGTAATTGAACTTAAAATTCCTCATCTTGTGAGCCAAAATGACTATAACGGGACAATGTACGATACCTAAAAATACGCCTACAACTGCTTTTACGTACATGCAGTCCGGGTATTTCAAATGACTGGATTCAAGGCTGACTTTTAGAACCAAAAGAAGTAACTTTTACAAAAGCTTTAAAAATAACATTAGCAATAGAAGTTTTTGAGGAAGAAGCAAATACGTAACATCAAAATACCGTTAAAGTTACCTATATTAACGTGACAACGGAAAACAAGTCAACTTTGAAGTCGACACGAGGGCAGCCGTTACGGTCATGGGAAGATAGCAGGCAAAATAATTTTTTCCAGGGACACTAATTCTACAAACAGATCTACTGCTGATCACGTTCTGTAAGGGAAAAAGAAATTTTATAGTGTACATTACAATAGATTTTAAGTGCAAATATTTTCACTTTTCAAAAAATGTTATTCGGAAAATTATCGAATAAATACAAAAAAACTACGAATGAGAACATAAACGCAATACAAGACATTCAAGCGTCCTTGGTATTAAAAGAGTACGTTAAACCTGTTTTTCTGAAGTTGGGGGCTTTACCATTTAAATTGAAACCTTTGGTGGATGAAAAATAAGACTTATTTTAGAAAAAGTTAACACTTCAGAATTTATAACTCCTATTATCCCTTTGTTTAAGAAAAATAACCAAGTAAGAATTCGTGGAGACTGTACAATAAACCCACAATTACAAATAATTAAATACCTGCTATTTATAGTAGAAGAACTTTTCTCAGAAATGGCAGACTGTACTGTGTTTGCAAAATTAGATTTTTAATAAGAATATTTACAATTATAAGTCGATGATAAGAATGCCCACTTACTAATGATTAATACACATTGGAGACCATTTAAATGTAATAGACCGATATACGATGTAGCTCCACCACCAGCAATTAGGCGAGAAAAAATAGAAAACCTAGGTTGTAATTTTAAAGGTGTTAAAGTTTTTCTAGACGATATTCGAATAGTAACTCAAGATTTTACAGAACTTATGTTAGGGTTAGATGAAGTTTTAAAGTTTTGGATGGATACAATATAAAAATAAATTAAGAAAAATGAAAATTTTTTGCATCAAAAATATTTTACTGTGGTTACGTAATAGATAGAAGCAGCTATCCCCAAGATACACAAAAATTGTAAGCAATAGAGCAAATAAAAAGACGATCAAATATTTTAGAAGTACAAGCTTTTATTAGATTTTTTAATATGTACCGTAGATTTATCAAAAACGTAAGTTTAGTTTAAGAACCTTTGTATGAACTCTTACACACACAACATAAATTTAGGTGTTCAAGCCACTAGGAAAAGGCTTTTCTTGACTCAAAGGAAACTTTTACCAGAGAGCAATGCTAGCCGTATTATAACCCAAACTTACCTCTCGTACTGGCAACGAATGCGAGCCCATACGGCATCAGGGCAGTGCTATAGCGTCGTTTCCCAGATAGGACTGAAATGCTAATATAATACATTTCTCAAACGTTAAAAACAACACAGAGAAAATATAGTCAGATACATAAAGAAGCGTATGCCATTATTGACGCTATCAAAAAATTTTACCAATACCTCTACGGGAACAAATTTATATTACTTACAGATCACTGACCACAAATTTTTGCAAAAACCAAAGAATTGCCGCGTTATAGTGCAATGAGAATGAATTACGAAATTTCTCTATGTGATTTTGAGTACACTATTGAGTATAAGAAATCGGAGAAAAATGGTATTGCAGATGGACTATTTAGATGACCTGTAATTAGCGCGAAGGAAAACATCGAGACTATTAATTTATTTCATATGAATACCTTCTAGACTTCATTGGTTGGTGCAAATACCATATTAGAAAAAGAGCATAGAGATCGCGAATTTCAATATCTTATGATTGCATTCAAAAACGAAAAAAGCCTTACGGCAAAAAAAAACATGGTGAATTGATCCACGTCAATTTACTTTAAAACAGGAGGTACTGGTGAGGTAGAGTAAATACAAACGAGGCGAGTACGCAATTAAAATATTATGACTCCGAAACTCCCTCCTGCGCTTGAAACGTTATACACGAATTTTATTGAAAACAAAGTCGGTTCTATACATAAAAAAAAATTTTAATTAACGGCTGTTACGGTGAAAACAGGCAGTTTTGATAATCTTGCCTTCCTGTAATGTTCAAAATAGGAAATAGTTATTATACAATTTATTGAATATTTATAAATATCAGTCTCGTCAGTTTCTTGTGAAGTTTAGTCGATCAAAGTTCAGTAAAAATGTCATCAGGTTGATCTTTGGAGGGAACCCATTTAATTTTCTTCATCTTTATAAAGACCTTTTCTTCGACATAATCTTAATTCACTATAGACGTATGCCTTAATTGTCTACTTTCTGGAGTATTCACGTTTAGTTCAGCGTCGTTGGAAGAAAAATTGCATCTACAATTAAACCAAGTGAATTTTTCAGCGCCATCATTTCCTGACAAGCTTTGCTTAGAGTTACGTATTCTGCCCCACACGTCATCAAGGCAACATACGTTAGCTTGTGTGTACTCAAAGCTACGGGATCTCTGAACAGTCTTACCAAGTATCTGGATATTGTTAAAGAACCTTTGCAACCAGCAAAGCTTGAATCTGAAAAAGCTTCTAGGTTGTCTTGTCTTCCACTGAATGTCAGTCCGTTGCTTCTGGTTCCGAATGGATATCGAAATATTCTTTTTATTCTCAGTCAGTTTTTCTCGGTAGGTTTAATCTAATGTCTGCTGTTGATGTTGACTACATAAGGTATATCTGGTCTTACCGTGTTGGTCAAATACATATAGTAAACTACCTACGGCTTCTTGGTACGGCACATTTTTAAGATTTGAGGTCTCAGCCAGAATTTTGTTGTTATCAGTCTCTTCCCTGTCTCGTCTAGATATATTTTCTACATGGTTTGTGACCATTAGTGTTTTTCAAAGCTTAGATTCATAAAGTTCAAACCATTTTAAAATCTTTCCAGTGTACATCTGCTGTATCAATGTAATTACTTCATTTTTTTCGTCTCTATTTATTTCAATACCTAGAAAATTTTTGGTCTCACCCAAGTCTGTCATTTAAAAATCCTTGGGCAGTTCCTTTTTAATTTCTTCAAGTTTCAGCCGAACATTGCTTGCTATTAGCATGCCGTCTACATATAACACAAAAAGTAGGAATTTGTCTGCACTGCACCAGGTAAATAGACAAGGTTTAGTTGGGTGAGTAGTTAAACCGATTTTTATAGCAGTCTCAGAACATCGCTCATTCTAAAGCTTATAGCTAACTTTTAATCTGTAAAGGGCTCGTTTTAATTTGCACACTTTTGTTTTTCTATTTATTTCTGAACATTTCATTCCTTCCCGAAATTCTGTAAATGTTTCATCCTGTATTATTCCATTAAGGAAGGCTGTTTTGACATCTAGTTACATGTGTCTAGGTTGTGCTTGATTATTATGACCAGTACTATTCTAATAAGGGGCAGTCTCTATACAGGTACGTATGTTTCTTGTAAATCGTAGGAGTCTGTATCTTTGAATCTTCTGATTACTAGTCTTGCTTTGTATTTGACGGTCCCGTTGCCGTCACATTTTTGTTTAAATACCCTAAGTAAGTTGATTATATTAGGCGTTTGTACCTTTCTGTCTCGAATGGGTCTATCTACAAATTTCCATACGTCATTTTTGTACATGGATTCAAGTTTCTCTTCAATATCCAGTTTGCATTCAGTCTTATCATCGGTATTCATGACTTCATTTAAGTTAGATAGGTCCATACGTAGCTTTGCCAGTAGGGCATGAAATAGTTTATTGTGAGTCCTGATAGTTTCACAACCTTAGGCTGTCACATTTTCCTCAATATCCTCATGACCAGAAGCAATCTGTTTATTTAGATCTGTTGCAACTTACGTCCCAGAAAAACTTAAATCTAATACCAGTTAATCAGTTTTTGCACTTTCTATGCTTGAAGCAGTCTCAGCCATTGTATTGTTCTTCTGGGGTCTTCCTCCTCCTCTTCAGTCTCAGCTTCAGTAAATTTTACTAACCATATATCTTAATCAATGGGTTTGGAAAATTCATGCCAATCTTTGATGCCATTTTTTTTGTGCGTGTATTTGTAGACAAGACTCTCGTTGAACCTTACTTCTCTACTTCCATAAAATTTACCGGTCTCAGGTTTAAAAACTGAGTATCCTGTAAGTATATATCCCACAACTATGGTTTGTCGACTTGTAAATCCAAATTTCAGTACCATTTTCCTCCGTACTGTCACATATGCCAAGCAGCCAAAAATTTTTAGTTGATTTATGTGAAACCTTCGATTTGGAGAAAACTTCTGACGTAGAACTTGCATGTCAATTCATTTATGTAGTGATCTGTTGTATGCATATATTGTGGCTGTCAAAGAAAGGTCCCACATTTTTTTCGGTAAGCCAAAGTCATACATATAAGTTCTGGTTTTCTTTTGAATAGTTTGGTTCAGCTACTCAGATTTACCTTTTAGCTCTGGCATTACTGGACTGGCCAATTGCAAGTCAGCTCACAGAGCACGTAGAATCTCCTGAGTATATCCTCATGTGAATTCAGTGCCTTGATCTATTCTCAAGTAGCATACCTCTGCATTGTAACCTAGGAGGTTGTGGGTCGTTCTTACGAATTTTTCCAAACATGATCCAGGGTCACTTTTGGATCTCATGGGGTACACCAGAGTCAGTCTCAAAAAATCATCCATAAAGACAGCGATAATCCGTAGCCTTTGAGAAAAGTATCTGGGTTTATTGGTCCCATAAGATCGAAATTTATGACTTCCAATGATATAGAATCAGCTTTTATCATTTTAAGAAGATATTTATTGATTTTTTAATTTAAAGATATCTCGCATGTCCGGATACAATCGTCGAATTTCACACCCCTAATATCGTAAATGTTGGTTCTATTTTTTAGTTTTATTTCTGTCTGTCACATTTGTATTAATTACGTCATATACCTTATTAATTGAAAATACTTCCTGACTTTTATTACTTTTAAGATTGTTATTAACATGGATGTTTTTCTGTGCTGCTATGTTGCATGCCTGATATTTTAATCTTTTATTACTATTACCTGTCACCAAGTAAGCTAGGCTCCTTTTGTTACGATTATGATTTTTAGTCTCGATGTTGTTTCTATTCAATTCCAATTCAATAGTCCAGTAGAGCTCTTTATACACTTCGCTCAAAAATATTTCATTGGATATTGGGTCGTACATATAGATTTTTTCGTTGTCTCAATACATAATTAAGCCAGACTCAACAAATTTCCTCAGGGATAAGAGATTTTCAGCAAGCATTTCAGCGTAGATAAGATAGTTCAGTCTCACAATATTGTTATCAGTGATACTTACAATTAGTTCTTCACCATTTTTTTCAAGTCTACCACTGGGTCTCCATTTAAACATTAAATGATAGTAGAATCAATCACTTTCAATTTATTTACAAATGGTTTGGAATTAGCTAAGTACTCAGTTCCTCCAGAATCATGAATAAAATTTACCAAAATTTTTCAATCATACGTTAAAACTCGATCACCATCGGATACACGAGAAAACAAGGATAAAACGGCCACAGCTTCAGATTTCAACTTACCTTCATTATTGTCGGTTTTTTTATTAGGGGATTAATTCTTAGAATTATCACTGTCTTTAAAGTTGATAGTTTTGGGTTTCTTGAGCTCATTACCGTTATTTGAGTCGTTTTTAAGCTTGTTATTTTAATTTCTATGGTTTTAACTTTCTTTTTTATCTCTTTCGTCACCACGTTTCAAATTCCATATTTTGTTGTTATTATTTCTTTTATTACTTGATTTACCTTTGCATCCAGCTTTATGCTCCATCACTTTTAGAATGAAGAGCTTGCACTTGTGTCACAGTTTTCTACCATCTATCCTTTGACAGTCCCAAGATTTGTGACCATGGAAATCCTACTGGTAGCATTGGTCTCCTCCCTGATTGCGATCAGTCTTGGCTCTGTTCGCAGTTATCGGTCTCTGGTTCGGTATCTGGGTTGCATAGTAGTTTTAAGCATCTACAAGAAACTTTTTAAGATCGTTTAAATTTTTTAGTCCTTGATTATTACTTTCTTGTACAAAATTAAGTATTAGCAAATTACGGAGTTAGCCAACAACAGCATTAAAGTAAGCGTCACATTTTTCATTCTTGGGCAGGATTTTGTTCTGTGCATTGTTGTTAAAATATCTCACTAAACCTTCAAAACGGTTATAAAACTTCTTTCTAAAGGCAGTAATTGTCAAGTTAGACTCGCTACGTTGGATTTCTTTGATTCTTGTTAAGAGTTACATCGGATCTTGAATATTACTAGTTTTAACATGATTATCTTCACTAATTCTATTTATTTATATGTTATGCACAAGAATTTTGTGTTTTTCTGTTACTTTTTCTGTCACAAAGGGTGGTGGTCTAATTAACTTGTTAATGGTGTTATCTAGATTTTTAGACAGTAACTCAGACATTAGTTTGACAAGAAATAGTTCTAGTCGAGTATTTTCGTCTAATTTATAGTCGTATTTTACAGACGTATTTTTATAGTATTTTTGATTTGTAGTCTCTCACAAGCCAACTCCCTAAAAAAATCAGTTGCATTTGTAGTCTGTCTCCAGATGGTTTTGGTGAAATTAAAGTTGGAGTTTATACCTGACAAGAATTCATTCTCTGAATAAGTATGTCAGTTATTGAATTTTATCTGGTCATTACTTTCTCTCGAGCATCTGTTGCCAGACAGGTTCGGATGTAGTGTATCTAGTTTCCTTATTATCTCGCTGAGCATGGCCCTCTGCTTTGGAAGCTCCTCAGCCACGGTGTTCGATAACTTATTGAACTTTCCGGCAGCTTTTTTTCTAAAGACTACCATTTCTGACCTCCTCTCATAGTAGCGTTCATTCAGCCTGTTGATCTTTTTTTGGAGCTTATCGTATTTCATGCTTAGCAGTGAAACTTTAGAGACATTTTTCTCGACTAAATTGATTTTGTATTTACGATAACTATTTATCACAGTCGAACTTGTAATGTATTTGTCCTTATCCATAATGTATTTGAAGATAAATTTAGGTTTCATGACTTAGTTTAATTTGATATGTAATTGATTTATACAAGGTGTAATGGTACCTTTTAAAACTATTGAATCTGAGAGTTTACGTTTTTTGAACTCTCTTTGTCTTAGGATATTTTCAGTCAGTTTAGGCTTTTTTACCTGTCCCATGTTCGACTCCTGCCTCACTTATCGTGTTAATTTCGAGTACTTTCACACATAATTTTGACAATCAATATGCACATGTCCCAAAAAGGAGCGTCACGCACGTGCCCACGCGTGCCTAGCCAAACATAGGCATCAAGCAGCGCACACCCATATGCAGTGGAGTCCCAGAGACGGACAGAAAGAGACCAACAGAGAGAGAAAAAGAGAGATATCCATGACCCATGACGACGGCCTGGACGTCTTCCACCCCACACACGCCCACCCCGCAACGTCTGCGCCCAGTGCACCAAACGCAAGCACTTCCTCTGCCCTCCCCCCCAACTGTGTCTTTAATTGTTCAATTGTTCTCCCTAAGTCGTGGTGAATTCCACGAATTAAACACATATCGTCATGAAAGATAGAGAGGAAAGTGAAACAATCGAAACTCACCCATGGCTTTTTCACCAATCACCTCCTCTGGTAACAGTTTCCTGGACAGATTCAATGGCACCCTGTCCACCTCAACGTTTTCGCCACTCTACGTATCTCCAGCCTGAGTGCTCATGACGTCCATCTCCAGATCGCTTAGCCCTTCCTCGTCACCAGCCTTCTCGTTCATCACTTTAATTTTATGCACCTCGTGCAGTTGTGGTCTTACCAGTCACATTTGCACCGTCTCACGTATAGCAAGAAAAAACTTTAGTCGTACTACAATTATTACTGTTTGCGCAGTAGAAGCTAGACTGGGTCTATAACCTATTGGAAGATTTATTTGGAAGCAGGGCGGTAATAAATTGTAGTCGCAGAATTTAGCACATGGAGAATTATTTGAGATGTATGCTCAGTATGAAGGTACATCGGATACTCGTTGCCACAGCCACAGAGCAGACGCAGCAACTGGTGATGCAAGGCAACGCCACGTACAATAAGTACAAATAGGGCAAGCACGGAATTGAAATATTATGACACCAACAGAAAGGTCTAGGTAGACGGCATTTCTGGTGGCCACACTTAAGTAACGATATGGAAAAATTGCACATAACTGATTACAAGGCTAAAAATACAATAATAATCCTGTAAAAGCAGGTATACATAAATGGAAACCAGTAAAATTACCTTTTGATCGTGTCTATATGGATTTTCCAGGTCCATTTCTTGGAAAATAATTTTTTATTTCAGTAGATGCGTTTTCGAGGTGGCCCGAAAGTGTATATTGTAAATGATATCTTAAGTGAATCGACGATTTTAATTTGTACAGAAGTTCTTGTACGATTTGGAATTCCTAAGATTTTAGTATCTGATAATGGTAGGACCTTAACTTGCACAACGTTCTAGAAATTTCTAAAGAGCAATGGTATTGTACGTAAAAGAATGGCTCCATTTTATCTGGCGACAAACCGTCAAGCGTAAAAATACGTTTAATCAATAAAATTAGCACTAAGAAAGTTACAGCGTAAAGAAAAACGATTATTCGATTTGTCATTGATTATAGCACAATATCGTCAAATGCCTCGCACAATTACGGGGGTTCCGCCAACAAAATTAATGTTCAGCAGAAAAATAAGATGTACCTTAGATTTAATTAAATTGAGTGCAGTTACAAAAAAAAAAGTTTAATGATGAAAGAGTATGAAATTAGATTACATGATGAAAGAGTATTGTTGTGACATATAAATCAGTTGTAGCGTATAGAAAATGAACAAGAGAAAGAAAAATTTCCAGAATCTTTCGTTCCAGCAGGACAGATAACCATTACACATAAAGAACCGCAAGAAAGAAAGAATAACCGTAACACTTCAATGTATTTAAAGTCAATCTTATTTATAGGCAGTAATGACTCTACGGGGTCAAGAAAAGACAGTAGTTTATCTGTTAGACGAGCCAGAGGACGAGAAAAAAGACTGAAAAATTCCAACGTATTCAAAGGATTATATTATACATTAAACATTATCTTCTACGAAAGTAAGAATTCTTCGTCGAGGAAAGTGTTAGGTAAGACTAGATCTTTACGTATATATAAGAGCCAATGCAAAGGAGTATGTATGTGCAGGTCTGTGTATATGTGGCATAGAGGTGTAAACGAGATCGGTCACTAGTGCGAACACGTAGAGCAAGCAACCAGCAAGTTAATCCATAGGTAACTGCTAAGTAGTGCACATATGTAATTAAGAGTATTGAATAAATGGATTGTTAAGTTACATCCCCAATGTACTCCTTTATTTGATCCCTCAAACAAATACACAACAGAGGGCAAGAAACACCATAACCATACAATACATAGTACTTTTTTTTGTATTCAAAGCGAATCATTGTTAAGTTGCTTGATAAGGGTGCTATTTCGGAATCGCGCTTAAGCATATATACATGGGACATTCACAGCGGCATAGTTATAGAGTTGTAGCTTTGTTGATAAGCACATTTAAGCAGTATTTAGTATTTTTAGTGCTTAGACAGTGGCTGTTCTAGTCTAGTCGTTCAAACTTTACTGCTTATTTTTCTGATCGATTAGCTGCTTCCTTTCTGCCCATATAGACAATGTAAATGTGAGATGTACAGAAGCTAATCCTAGTTTATAAGAATACACCAAGAAAGCTCTCATAGGTAATATACTGATTCCTGACACCCCATCCTATCCTCATTCCTGTCTGCATAACATCAAACACTTCATGTCATGTGTGTGTGTATGTGTATGTGTGTGTGTCCCACACAGTTTAAGCTGAATGCTCCACACATGTACCGTATGAGAAAAGTGCATGCACCACGCTAGAGCAAGAAAAAGAGTGTGGGTCTGAGCTTTGTATCTCTCGCAGCCGTGATCAGTCCTTCTACAATTAGTATAATGGTCCATCGTTCCATGCTGAGCTCTTCATTATTTCTCTTATAGTTTTGTACAATGGGGAAATAAAGCTGATCAAAAATAGTAAAAGTCAAGTTCTATTTTGTGCACCCACGTTTATTTTTATTCCCTGCACCTTAACCATACAAATTGCAGCCTCTGTCTAGTGCAGGATCGTATCTTCCAGGCACATTAGGTTCTTCGAGCCGGATCTAACAGGGAGAAGCAGACAGAGCCGCATTCCAGCCATATTTACATGCTTCCAGCGTATATACTTAACCTTGTGTCAGCCATACTTGTGTGCTTTCAGGGCACGTATTATCAGCCCGTTACTACCATCGTTGCATACTCCCAGTGCAGCTCGCAACGCACGCCATCGTTGCTGCACCCTTGCAGTGGATCTTTCTCTACGGAGCTATGGTCAGTTGTCGTAACCGCTCACGCTGCTGCTGCCGCTTGCCCTAGCTGTGCGAGCCCCCATTGTTACCAAGGTCGCCAAGCCCCACTCACCCTTGGCCATACTACCATTACTGAGGTTGCTGAGCTCCCAGCTTGCCTTTGGCCCTTCGTTCACTGAGGTTGCCAAGCTCACAGCTCGCTCATGGACCCATCATCATTGCCTAATCGCACCGTGCTTCAGGAGCTTTCCGCTTTAGGACCGCCATCTTGTATCCATAGGTGAACGGCCTGCCTGAGAACGTCAATATCATTACTGCTGCACCACTAGGCGAGCACATTACCTACCGAGAACTGCTGCTGCTGTCAACCCACTTCTCAGTGGGCTATCTGACAGCTGTGCGTACAAATACTGCACGCCAATACTCACTGCTAAGAATGACTGTGGGCCTGCTGATCACTGCTGCAGTGGATTCTCTTCAAGCTCCATACTCCTGCTTCAAGACGTCGAGACAGCTGATCAAAAATCATGTTTACCTTTGTCTGCGTTTGCGTATGCGTATGTGTAAGCGTTTTATTATTTTAATACTATATCGACTTTCAAAAACGTCTCTTCAGTCAACGGCAATACGATTATTATTTGCAAGATATTTTAGCTGAATTCACAAACTATTGTAGTGCTAGTACTAATCACTTTGCATTGCATGTGCCACCTGATTCGATATTGTGTCTATTAATTACATTTCCCATGGCTGACATAGACAGTCTCTACGCCCAGTAGCTAGCGTTGTACAAGAAGATAAATAATACATTCAAGAATTTCAAAGAGTTAAGTGCAGCTAAAATGAATGTGAGTCAGTACAAGTCTTGGATTCAAAAAGTTAACAATTCGTACGACTAAATTATAGTGGCTCATAATTGAACTCTGAATCATAATAAGGACGTTTGCGAGCATGATTATTTAAAAAAGTAATTGATTAATGTATTCCAAAAGACCTATTGCTTGGTCACAGATGAGTTTGAAAACTTTGCGTATTGTTTGAACCCCACGAGTCCGCAAACCACGATCACTAACTCTGCTTCAGCCCTTGCTCTATTTAATTTGTTCTCTTTACCGTACGTTAACATTCCAATATTTTTGGGCAACTTTGAGAAGTAGGAAAGCTTTTGCAACGTTTTTAAGGCCCTAGTTCATCTTAAAACCGAGCTCTCAGCTGTGATCAAGTACCAACATCTTCGAACTCATGTGACAGGAGATATGTCCGACCTTATAAAAATATCCCCCTTTATAACTATACTTAGGCTTGGGAAGTCCTCATAAAGTTTTATAATAATAAGCGATGCCTGGTCACTTCATACACTGGCACAATTATCAATTGACCTACTTCGAAGTCAAATTCTTGCACGTAAATGAAACGTCCATCCAAAAAGATACTTGGTCTCTTAGATTCCTTCGTAACTGTGAGTAAAGAAAATGGAAATTAAGACGTCGTTACTGCCCTCATTGTCAGTATGTTAGATCACTTTGATAACAAAGATTGGCAGAAACACTTAGGTAGCAGTGATGAACCTTCTACCCTTGCTTGTTTGCGTGAGTTCATCGCTCCTCAAATCATTACGCTGGAGACGCTGGAATCGACGAAACGAAAGCCGGCACCCAGCTCCTAGCCTAATTATAATTATTAGTCTAAATCAATGTCTTCGTTCGTGCATCAGAGCTCTACTGCTCTTGATGATTCGTCTATTCCTGCGTGCTTTCTTTGTGGTAAATCGTATCACCTGCATTCTTGCCAGGCCTATCAAAGTAAACCTCTGAACGAAAAGAGGCAGTTCGTGAACGATAGACAACTCTGCCTCAATTATCTTGGTTGGCATTACATCAGGCAGTGCAAAAGTAAGGTATCTTGTTAAGTTTATCATTGGTAGTACCACACCTTACTGCATAAAGAAAAGGTTAAAATAACTCCTGAAAAAGGATCGTTGTTATCGAATGGACCCACAGATGACCAGGGAAAAGATTCTGGCATACATCGTGGCTCTCAGATCAATCAAAGTATCTGTAGTACCGCTAGCTTGGCACGTAGCTACACCCAGAGTTCTATTTTACGTTCGTGGCCCAGATGGTGCTCAAATATTAGTAAGAGCCTTAATTGATCAGGGCTCTCAAGTTCATTAACATTTTGTTCCCTCTGCGATGTATTGAGCCTTAAAACCCAAATGGTTACTATCTCGTTGACTGGAGCAGGTAACACTTCTGTAACTTCAGTCCCAAAAATGATTTACACAACGTTTCTGCCTCACTTCAACTTCGGTTCCGAAATAGCTTGTGAATCTGTCATATTCATAGGCTTCAACTAGCAGACTCTGACTTCCATACTCTAGATAGAATATATGTTCTACTAAAAGCCTTAGTCCACGCCAACATTATCCAGAACTCGATTCGCTGAGGTTTCGCCAATCAACCAATAGCTTCCACGTCTTAAATTGGATGGTTCTTGTCTGAGTCCGCCCCCCATTTCTTTGACAGTATTTTGCTTACCTCTAACCAAGCGAGTCATGTGACTTCCATAAAAACTAAAGAGGTCACGGTGATGCATGTCTCGAAAGATGCTGATCTTTTTGAGCTCATGCAATGGTTTTAGCTGATTGCAGAGCCCCTTTTTAAATCAGAGCTCATGGGAGATGATCTACAATATGAGGAGCACATCATCAAAACTCAGTCGTGATCAACGGAGTATTGAAGTGTGACAGCTCTCTACCTAAACTGTGCGTAGTCTTCAACGGTTTTACTGGGAACAGAAGAGTGCCATCGTTAAACTCCTTACTCCATGGAAGTGCAAATCTTTTGTTAACTCTATTTGAATTTATTCTCAAGTGGTGGTTTTACAGGTTTTTCAACACTTCCGACGTGGAAAAAGTGTTCCGACAGATCCCGGTTTACGAAGACGATCAAGACTTTTAAGCCATCTTTTGGAGACCTGACGTCTCTTCTCAAATTAGGACATATTTTCTGACAATCGTTACCTATGACCTCACGTGTTCCCCCTTCCTGGTGCCACGAGTCTAACGCCAACTTGCTTCTGAGCGTACTGATTTACATTTCAGGGCCTCCAAAATTTTACACGAAGAATTTTACACAGATGACTGCTTGTCCAGCGGTTACTCGATGAAGGAGATCTCAGGAAAATGTGAGGAGCTTGTGAAACTGGTGCGGTTACACGAAGAGAACTTTCAAAACTTCACATTTCGAACTTTTATAAAAAGAAAAAATACAAGAGCTTCAAGGCCCTACTATTCAATCAAAAAGATGTATTCGCTCTTCGAACGAAATACAGCATTTCGCAATAGTTAAAGTACTTTGTTTCGACGTTGAGCGAAAAAGTGCCCAACTACAAAGAAGGCTGAGACAATTGAATGCTTACAGGTTCAACTATTGTAGCGCATACGTTCAAGAAGGCTTGAGCTCTCAGCTTTCGTAGATGGGCACTTTTGCATCCAACGTTATAAAGTGACACTTCGATCTTGACGCAGCTCTTGTACTCAGAATTTTTCTGAAGTCACAAACCTCTAACTTTAGGATACAGACCTTTAATTTTCTAAATAAAGCACCTTGGACTATTTCGAAGTATAGATAATCAACGTTCATACGCATCAAAATTGGGGCTCTTTAACTTTGATGAATTCTCAAGAGCCTCCAGTTCATAAGTTTTTAAGCGTAAAACTTCAAAATTTCTCTCTATGTAGATGGCTTTCCTCTGCATGAATGATCCTCTAACTAACAAAAAATTTTGGCAAACGTCGTATCTGATCATCTTGAAGGCTTGACGCTCCACCGTCCAAGTAGCCGGTCTTCATTGTGAACAGATGTTCGGTCATTTACAATTTAGTACCCCGTGCCAACTGGCACCACATCACGTTCAAACAAAATCCAGCTGACTTGGCCTCTCAAGATGTCTTCCATAGTCAGTTAGTCCATAAGCTTCTATGGCTGAATGGTCTTGGTTTATTATATAAGACTGAAACTCCCTACCCTGACCTGAAAGATTAGATCATCAAGTCATCTTTGTCGTTAAATCTTGTAGCAAGCTGCTCAGTGGAAGAGCATGTCTTGTTTGTGGATAATCTTTTCAATTGTTGCTCGCGTTGGTTACATCTAGCACGAGTCACATCCTTCGTCATGCATATTCCTTTTCAACGTCGTAGCTGACTGAAAAAGTCATGTCCATCAACTTCTGTACAGTCCACCAATCTAAGCTTCTTTTATCGTGAAGCTTTCACCAAACCTGAGTATCTGACGCTAACTATTGCTGAAGTAGAAATGGCCACCTCGTTTTTGATCTTTGATCGACAACGGCATCACTTCGCACCTAATCTTGAAGTCATTTAACGTAATGTTAATGTCCTAATCGATCAGAGAGAGCTTCCTCCTACTTTAAACTGATTGTATAAGCTATCTCCGTTCCTCTATAAAGGTTTGTTATCAGTTGGAGGCAGGTTAAGTAATGCCTTGCTAGATTTTGATACTAAACTTTCTCTGATAATATTTCATAGAGATCCTCTCACCGTACTTTTAGTCAAGCGCTATCATCTTCTCACACTTCATGGTGGTACCCAAGTAACGTTGACTGCTCTTTGTCGGAAGTATTGGGTTCTCAATGGTCACCAGATGGTAAGTTCCATGCTAGCTTACTGCCTGATCTGTCGTTAATATGCTGCTCAGCCTCAAACACAGTTGATCGCTGACCTACTAAGAGTACGGGTGTCTCTATCACCAACATTTTTAAGGACCAGCGTAGATTACGCATTTTCCACACTGCTATGCTGGATCGAGTCATGACTAAACTCAAGGCCTCTGGCTCCCTTGACTGATGACCCTTACGATTTAGGTCCTTATACTCCTTCTCATTCCTTAATGTTTTGACCATCTTATTCAATCCCATAGCCAGACTTCTCTTCCGAAGAATATTGCCACTTGACAGGTAGAAGCTATTGTCCCGAATCGTGCAGGATTTTAGAACGAAGTTCTTTATGTCACGTGCTTGGGAGGCTGGAATTTTAAAAACGACAGATTTCGATGAAACAGAAGTTGCTTACTAGAAGTCTCTTCATTCTAAGAAAAAAATAAAATAAAAAATAAAAAAAAAATAAAAAAA
>NW_019379456.1:1862919-1921582 GCF_000648655.2 Copidosoma floridanum | reverse complement strand
CAGTCAGTATAATTATCATATTTATAACCAATCCAAATAAATTGATGTACATTAAATAAAATTTTTTGTGAAATCTAAGTTACCAACTGTAAGATAAAATGAAGTAATTAATTTTCTTATATTGGGTCTCTTCATAGTAGAGTTGGTAAGGGCCGTGGCTAGAAAGTAAGAGGGCGGGTTTCCAAATTTCTTTGGAAACTTTTTCTCATGGTCAAAATCTGAAATCCTTGATTCACCACCATCGCATAACATGCCTATAGAAGTATAACCTTAGAAAGAAATGAAATAAAGGAAATTTAAAAAAATGAAACAAATTAAAAGAAACATACCACGGAGTATAAATGGGCCATGGGACCCACGGTAAGAATAAAGTTCTTTAAACATGAAATGAGTGCCAAAAAATAATGAAACAAGAGATGTGTGTCGGAAAATATTATAAAATGAAGAAACAAGGCTTCTCAGGTGATGAGGGGGTTGCCAGACCCATTGGAAGAACTAAGCTCTATAAGAATAAGTTCTGCATTCATGTAGTTCAGTAACACAAAAACATGAAAAACGTATAAAAAAAAAAAATATAGTTCAGTACTCACGATGGTTAAACTTCGTGAGAACGTCGTACATTTATACAGTACTTACGAACTTCAACCATCGTAAGTACAAAAAATTACTTTTTAAAAATTTTTTTATTCGTTTTTCACGTTTTTGTGTTACTGAACTACATGAATGCAGTACTTATTCTTATAGAGCTTAGTTCTTCCAATGGATCTCGCAACCCCCTCATCACCTGAGAAGCTTTGTTTCTTCATTTAATAATATTTTCTGACACACATCTCTTGTTTAATTATTTTTTGGCACTCATTTCATGTTTAAAGAACTTTATTCTTACTGTGGGTCCCATGACCCATTTATACTCCCTGGTATGTTTCTTTTAATTTGTTTCATTTTTTTAAATTTCCTTTATTTCATTTCTTTTTTTCTTTTTTTTTTGAAACAGGTGATCCACAGAGTATCTTATCAATCTCCAAACTCGGGAAAAATGGGTCTCTTCCCAAAGTTCAATACAAGTACGAGACCTAGTCTTAGTAAAAAATGAGTCCACTCCTCCCGGTCAAGGGCCCCCCACGAGAGTTGTCAACGTCTTCAAAGATTTATAGGTGCTGGTGCCATTCATGAAGGTTAAAATCCCTTCGAACCAGACCTATCCATAAATTGATATTACTCTTCACCGTATCTGAGATTAAATGAAAAGGCACTTTTTAAACTTTTTGTAACTAGCAAAGAGGTGGAATTTTGTATTCGTGATCTCATTTTTCCACCCTTTTCCATTATGTAGTTAATAACAAACATAAGATTTGAATTATCAAGTGAAAAGAAGAGTACAAAATTTATCTTTTTTTCTGTATTTTTTTCTTGTAAATTTTTTAAATAAAACACGTGAAAAAGGGTATAGTTAAACAATCTGCTATTATTTTAGGGTATTTCTTATTTTCTTAGGAAGTTGTTTTAAAATCATCGGAAGATACGATTAAGGTACACAGTCTTGTACTGGCCAGCCCCCATATCGTTTATGTTGTGTTGTGTCATAATATATTGTTTATAATGGTTTAGTTATTAAGTATTGAAATATTTATCGAAACAACACCCAACGAATGTAGGTATACTCATTGCAACGATAATATAATTGCACCACCGTTGTACACAATATCGTTTCATAGAAAGTATATTTATATTTNTAATCTAGCCCTTGCTCCTGAATCGAGCTCTTAATAATTTTAGTTGAGACCGATTGGTTATATTATAGTAAAAAAACATGAAGGCTCTCTACAATAAGCAGCTTAAACGCCACAAGAGAATTTGTAATTCTTTCGATACTTCTAAGGAGCTCGGTGAAGCTAATTCGACAAAAAAGAAAGCTCTTTCGTATTTGGAAGCGGTGGAATTTTATATTTCTAACTTAAAGTTAGCTTATTTGAAAATTCTCGAATGAGATTAATTAGACGGAACCCAGAAGTATTTCACTTCAGAGTTGTATGATCTTACTATCGATGCTTATTTTACCGTAAAGAGAGATTTTTTAGAATTCATTGGATCGCTTTTACCGAATCCTAACCTTCCTTCCCACCCAGCTTCTGTAGCTCTAATTCTGGCTGCTGGAAAAAATTTTTCGCTTCCGAAAATTGAATTGCCTCAGTTTATTGGAAATAACTTTGAATGAAAACACTTTTATAATCTGTTTAGGGCTTTAGTTCATCGAAGAGAAGATGTTCCAGTGGTCATTAAATTTCACTACTTTAAAGCGTATCTGTCTGGAGAAGTGCTTAGTTTAATTCAAGGTATTGCTGTCACTGAACAGCAATATCAGAATGCTTGTAATACTCTCGTTAACACTGTTGATAATCAGCGTCGCATTGTTCACTCATATACTTCCATAATACTCTCTTTTAAACCTATGAAACTCGATTCTTGTGCTGAATTGAAGCGCATACAAAAGGAGATTTTTAGCTCAATTGTTTCGTTAGTTACTTTAGGTAGAGACTTAAGCTTCACCCATGTACGAAAATGAATGTTGCGGGTAGAATTTAAAATGATTTTTTAAGAAAGTCACCAGCTTAAATTCTACTTAAGGTTTTAGTCTTTGAAGTTTGTACCTGATCTTCACGATCTTTTACAACATCTTTAGCCCTAGAATAACGAAATATAAGAAAAAATTAGAAAAGACAGCTCAAAATTAAGAAATAGGAGCTAATTGAAAATTGTTTTAAAAAACCAGTGGACAGTGGGTGCTTGGGTACCCAAGTGTGAGGTTATACTTCTATAGAACTACATGGCAGTCAGTATAATTATCATTATAGATGTACCTTCTATGAAACAATATTGTGTACGAAAGTGGTGCCATTTTTGTTGAAATAAGTATGCCGACATTAGTTAGGTGTACATTCAATTAATACATTAATGTTTAAGAAATGAACAATTATAAACAATATACAAGGGCACAACAAAGTATAAGCAATATGTAGACTGTCCTACATCTCTAAATTCAAGCTCAGATGCACTCCATTCCTACTTCACACGCTTTGCTAGTCCATATTTAATACTCAAAATATATTTGTACCTTAAAGGTTTAGAAACACCATCCTGTAGTATCACTTTCTTCAATATGTTAGTGTTACATACCAGTGAACGGCTTTTTCATGACGTTCATCACACATAGATTTTTTTGTCAGACATTATTTAAACGTCAAACGTATATTCAAAATAGCCCAAAAAATATTCACTTTAAATTGCAGATCGTTCAACTGTACCGTTTTTTACATAATTAATTCGAAAAATTGAAATTTAACATGTGGCCTTGTAAGAAATTCACGTAAAATTGCATTATATGATCTGTACAAATCTGCTAATATTTTTTTTTTTTTTGAAAGATTACTCTTAGATACACCTATTCAAATTTTAAACTAATCTATTAATTGTTTTTTTTAACAACACAAGACAGAAAAGGTCAAGAATGCGTTAAAGCGTGTTTTTAAGTACATCTATGTGAGGAAAGTAATTGTACGCGTTTCTGCATACATTTGCGCTCCTCTCACCTCTCTAGGCTTTTCTTGCGCTAACTATCTCCTTAAGTCAAAAAATCACTTTAGTCACAAACGGAGAAATTATGAGAGAATAAAACGCAGTAAAAACTGATTATTGTTTTTATGCAGTTCAAACAATATATTTTGCAATTTTTAAAAAAAATTTAAAAATAGTATAAACAATTATTAATTTATTGTAAAGTGATAAATTAATAGTATGTAAATGAATATTCATTGATCTATAAAAAAGATAAACAAGCTGCTCTGCTAATATATTCCAACTATCAGCCCCCCCTGTCTCGGCTTAGCCCAAGATTCACTGAATTGAAAATCTAAGTGTGTCGACACGAAATGTTAAACGTTTTCAGATAAAAATTTTACATCTATTCCTGACACTTCAAATAACAAAAATCTACTTATTGTTGCTGTTTTGCTCTTGCTCGCTTGCTTTGTGTTAAGCATACGTATAGGTATACGTATTAATTTGGTCTTTGCATCTCAGTAAAGAGTACACGTAAAAATTGATTTGAAAGAGATATACAGGCGCATAGTTTATCTTAAGCACTCATTACGTCTTTCTTACTCGCACTGCTCTATTTAATAGTATCAGTAAATCTTTTATTAGAGTATAGCGTTGCGTGACCTATGTCTTTGAACTGGATTATATCTAGCTTGCAGAGGTGAGCTCATCAGCGGAGACTGTGTTTCTCCTATTAGATTACTATTTTTTACTAATATACGTTCGATTTGTAAATTTTAGTACGTAACTACCATCATCGCTTGCGTCAATAGTCGCTGCAATCATCGCATCTATAGTTACAATAGCCACCATTGTACCAAGCCATCGTAAGCTGTGTCTTCGATTGTCGCCACCTCGAGAGGTCTCGCCTATTGACGGACGCTCGAGTTTGCTTGTCATCACACTGAGTAAGTTGTAAGTCGTCTACTGAGTTAGAGGACGTCTAGGTGGGACAGTTAAATGTATCACTTTAGTTTGCGTACTACTGCGATAATTGCATCTCGAGTTAAAATAATCTAGCACTGTTGTAAAGTACTTCGTTTGATTTTAGATCTAAATATGAATAGTTTACTGAGTGAAACCGATCATCTCTGTCAGGAAATATTTATCACTGCCTCATATGTGTTGAAACAGGATAGATATTTAATTTTTTTATAGTTGATTGTTTGTATGATTTATTTCCTTATAGTTGTGTAGCCTAGTTTAAATCTTGGTTTAATTCTCTCTAATCTAGCCCTTGCTCCTGAATCGAGCTCTTAATAATTTTAGTTGAGACCGATTGGTTATATTATAGTAAAAAAACATGAAGGCTCTCTACAATAAGCAGCTTAAACGCCACAAGAGAATTTGTAATTCTTTCGATACTTCTAAGGAGCTCGGTGAAGCTAATTCGACAAAAAAGAAAGCTCTTTCGTATTTGGAAGCGGTGGAATTTTATATTTCTAACTTAAAGTTAGCTTATTTGAAAATTCTCGAATGAGATTAATTAGACGGAACCCAGAAGTATTTCACTTCAGAGTTGTATGATCTTACTATCGATGCTTATTTTACCGTAAAGAGAGATTTTTTAGAATTCATTGGATCGCTTTTACCGAATCCTAACCTTCCTTCCCACCCAGCTTCTGTAGCTCTAATTCTGGCTGCTGGAAAAAATTTTTCGCTTCCGAAAATTGAATTGCCTCAGTTTATTGGAAATAACTTTGAATGAAAACACTTTTATAATCTGTTTAGGGCTTTAGTTCATCGAAGAGAAGATGTTCCAGTGGTCATTAAATTTCACTACTTTAAAGCGTATCTGTCTGGAGAAGTGCTTAGTTTAATTCAAGGTATTGCTGTCACTGAACAGCAATATCAGAATGCTTGTAATACTCTCGTTAACACTGTTGATAATCAGCGTCGCATTGTTCACTCATATACTTCCATAATACTCTCTTTTAAACCTATGAAACTCGATTCTTGTGCTGAATTGAAGCGCATACAAAAGGAGATTTTTAGCTCAATTGTTTCGTTAGTTACTTTAGGTAGAGACTTAAGCTTCACCGATTTTTACATCGCCTGGATAGTTGAAAGACTTGATAATAACACGAAACAAAATTTGCAACGATCCTTAGGTAATTCTACTGCCGCACCCACTCTAAACCAAGTTAAAGATTTAATTAAGTCAGAAATCATCACATTAGACTCTTTCAATGTTAAGGCTCAGGTCTGTGCCTCCCAAGGGGATAGCTTAAAAGGATCTTCTCACATTACTAAAACAAAATTGTCATCTTGTTCTGATTGTCAAAGTAATCATCCCCTTTATCAGTGCCCTTCTTTCAAGTCCAAGCCGTGGAATGAAAAGAGAGATCTGATTCTCAAATTTCGTTGATGATTGAATTGTTTCGGTCACCACTTGGCTAAAGATTGTAAGTCTGATCGATCCTGCATTATCTGTAGCAAGAAGTATCACTCATTATTATACAGTGATCTCTTCAAACCAAATCAGATTGACTTATCAGATTCTTCTAGTAATTGTGCTGATGTTAATTATTCTAAGTCTACCGATGATGGAGAGTTCACTTATCTAACTCACACTCTACGCTCTAAAAGTCTTGGAGTTTTGCTAGCTACTGCTAGAGTTCACGTCATTGAACCTACTGGTGTAAGACTGCTAGCTAGAGCTCTGATCGACAGAGCTTTGCAGGTTTTGGTAATCACTCGTTCGTTGTGTGACTTATTAAACCTTAAAAAGAAAAAAAGTAACTTAAAGCTCAATGAGACTGGTGGACTTTCCGTTGATTCTCCTAAAAGTAAGGTCCACTTCAAAATGCAATCCTGATTAGACTCTTCGATTGAGTTTAAGGTTATCGCTTTAGTCCTCAATAAGGTTTCTTTCTACCAAACACCGTTGATTAAGATCGATTGTAATTTTCGCCATTTAATTGGCTTAGACCTAGCTGATTCTGAATGCACAAGATCAGACAAAATCGACCTACTGTTAGAAGCTGACACTCATGCAATTATTTTAAAAAACGGTGTTCGTAAGGGTCGAGTCGACGATCCTATCTCCATCGCTACTTCTCTGGGATGGCTATTATCTGGCTCTGTAGCAAAAAATTCTGCTAATTTAACTATTAGTTCGCAACATTGTACATTGGATGTTGAGCTCAGTCAGTTAGTACGAAGATTTTGAGAAACGGGGAAAGTACTTCGCCCCAAGTCTACTCTTTCGTCCAAAGAAGAAAGCTACGAACGATTCTACCAAAGAACAGATAGTAGATCAGAAGATGGACGTTACGTTGTAGGTTTACTATTAAAGGAGGATCCTACTGTTTATCTTTAATCCCAAATCAATTCTGATTATCAAGCGGTCTCAATTTAAAATTCGTTAGAAAATCGATTTGCTAAGAATTTTTCTCTCAAAGATGCTTACATCAAGTTTATGGAAGAGTATGAAGAGTTAGGTCACAAGGTAGCCAGTCCATCTCCAACCAGTTGGTACCTCCCTCATCATGGAGTCCTCGAGACATCTAGCTCGACCACCAAACTTAGAACTGTCTTCAATGGTTTTTCCCAGACTAGTGAAGGTATCTCTCTTAATGACCTTCGTGTCAGTCCCAACGTCTTCTCAAATTATTTAACTTAATATTGAGATGGCGTTGTTACCAATTCGCTTTCGTAACCGATGTTGAAAAGATGTTTAGGCAGGCACTTGTCCGTGAGATAGATCGTTGCTTTCAACTCATTGTTTGGAGATCTGATTTGCGAGCTCAATTGAAAAGCTTCCAACTTAATACTATAACGTATGGTCTCGCTTGCTTTCCGTACCTGGCTTACCGAACTATTAAATAGTGAGCTAGTGACTGCGCCTCCAAATTCTCATTGGCTTCTGTAGTGTTGAACGATGAAGTCTATATGGATGATGTTCTTCCGAGAGCGCATGACGTGGTCTCCGTGATAAAAAAGGTAAATGAGCTTATCGTAGCCAATGACACTGGCAAGCTCCCTCTTGGGAAATGAGCGTCTAATGAGCCTAATGTATTATATGGCTTGCCCCCACATCTGCTCAGCTCTAATCCTCATCAATTCTCTGACTTTGAATCGTCGGTATCCGTATTAGGATTTTCTTGGAACCCTAAAAAAGATGTTTTTCGTTACAAGATAAATGCTTCTTTAATTATTTAAGCCTGGACCAAACGCTTCATACTATCAACTACTACAAAATTGTTTGATCCGCTTGGTTGGCTAGCTCCTACAATTATTTATGCTAAAATTATGATGCAAGATTTTTGGCTAGTGCAGATAGACTGGGACGCAGAGATTCAATGTGACATTTTAAGACGCTGGGTTCATTGGCTTAAAGAAATTATTGAGATAAAGTTTATCTCTATCCCGCGTTGGAACTTTTCTCCTCCTAAGTTCATTCTAGAGTTTCGTTTTAAAGTTTATCTTCTCATGCTTCATTGACGATCGTCAAAGAACACAACAGTTTTTAATCCTCGCCTTTCTTAATTGCAAGCTCGTATTTATCTTAAGACTGAAAGCCTCGTTCTAAGTTCTGATAAGTTGGAAATTGCTGAGTTTTTTCTCATTCGGTATCATCAAATGTTGTATTTTAAATCAGAATGTAAGATCCTTGAGAATACTCTGGACCTAACAAACCAAGAAAGCAATACTGTCGTTACTCTACTTCGAAATAGTCCTCCCCTTCCACTCAAACCGGTATTAATTGATTCATTATCTTGAGTAGGGGATAGATTGAGTCGATCGTGTCTCACCGACCTTAGCAAGCATCCCATCATCTTGCAACCGGATGATCACTTTGTTAACCTTCTAATACGAGAATATTATCTTTTTACTCTTCATGAAGGTACGCAACTCACTCTCTCTCTACATTGAGACAGAAATTGTAGGTGCTTGAGGTAGGCAATCTGTTCGTTCTATCGTTTCTCGCTTTTTTACGTGCGGAGGTGTTTCCTGGCAGAGAGGGTTTAGTCCGCGTTGTTAAACTTCGCTTAGCCCTTGCGACTCTTAAGCGGCCAGTGACTAAACTTATTCTCTTGCGTGCGAATGATGAATGATTTGTAAAAGAGAAGGCGTTCTATTATCGTAGTATGTAAGCCTTTTTTTTAAGAGTTTGGTGGATTCGCGTTTAATTTAATTAATTATGAAGCTAGCAATCCATTGTTGTTAATTTTACTTTATATTCCTTAGAGCTTTTATTGTAATGGCTCAAATTTCGAATTATTGTTTGATCGATTTCTGTTAGTTTAAATCAAAAACTTTCAATTTTTGTTGTTGCTCTCCCTTCGGTTTAGCAAAGTCAGGGAGAATGTTGGATGTTCAAGTACATTTGTGATCGTAAGCTTACGTAAAGTAGTCCGCTGACTATTGCTCGCGAGTGAGAGAGAATAAGATGATATGTGTGAGTCTGTATGAATGTATGTGCGCGCAGGCATGTGAGACTTCTAGGCTCTTGCGCTCTGAGACCCAGATTACGTCTGCTCTCTAAGCTATGCGCATCCCTATGAGTCGCTTTAGTTTTTTTTCGATAACTTTTTTATAAATTTTAAGCATTTCATATTTTCTTTTTTTTTTTTGGAGTGTAAAGAGGTGTTAATTAATATTAAATAAATTAGTTTTCATCAAACTTAGTGTTCAGTGTATTAATAAAGTGAGAGACGACTTGGTCATTGCAATGAACTCCCTCATCTCACCTCTCTCCCTTGCTAATTATCCAGCGGTTATTAAAATTTAAATCACACAGTCCATTTATTAACGTCTATCTTTAACACAAAGACCGTGCTGAAGGGAGGTACACCACTGACCCAAGAATATCTTGTCTTCGGGTCGTTTCCGGATAACCACCGCTCATCAGTAGTTGGGAAAAAGTACCTTCTTTGTAGACATTTCGTTTCTACGAACCACTGAGAAAGCTGTTGTGGCTGCCCAAACTCAGAGTTGTTTATCAAGGCTTGCTGCTGTAGTATAATCTGCTCTGGTAGCTGCACCAGGTCGGTTAGAAGAATGGTCAGTAGACCTCAAATTGCTAGAGCAAAGTGCGCTCTCACTAGACGTCTCCTGGTACTTTGCAGGAGACATTTGCATTTAGGACACCTTTGTATTGGTAGCACTCATCAAGCATAGCAGTTCAGGATGGAGATTGACGTAAGCCGCTTGTCTATTAGAAAACAGTGTCGTCAGTCGCGAGGATACCCAGCAGCACGATTCTCAGCTCTGGGCTACATGCACTGTCGGTGACCAACTGTGTCTTAGGTATGTTGCTCGGGCCTATTATAACCACACTTAATTAATTTAATTGTAGATTGCTTCAATTTTACTTCAACGACACCTAGCAGATTCAACTGAACGAAAGCGCAAAGCTAGAGTATTTTTTCAAAACTTTGAGCTTATTTATTGCTTTTTTTATTAACTTTTTTAAGATAATAACTATACTAAGACCATCTATTAAGCGTCAAGAATTAGTATGTAAAATTTTAGTAAAATCAGTTAAATAGTTATAGCGGTTAGCGATTGAAACGGTTTCAGCGACTTTGCTTTATATATTAGTAAGATTTCTGAGTTTCCGAAAAAAACATTTAATTGAAAAAATTAGTTTGTTAAATAATTAACTTACTAATGTAATTAAAAATCAAACCAAATGAGTTAGTTATCCATAAATCAAAGTTTAATTGAAAATAAAAAAAAATAAGTTATAAACTACATCATAAAAAAAAGTAATTGGATAAATTTCTAGCGGGACCACTCGTAGGAGGACGTTCTTTCATAAACCGAACAGATTTAGACAAAAATTGACCGACACATTTTAAATTTAACTGAAACTTTTTGTACGGGTTCTATATCGAAAAAAAATAGATAAGTGTAAGAGGATTTTTTTTTCATTTTCGATATTTTGAAAAATAAACAAGATCAAAATTTCGTGAACTTGATGGTTTATCGATAATAGCCTGTTTTTAAAAAATTCATAACTCCGGTTCTATTGAGGCTAAAAAATTTTTTTTTAAGGTAAAAAAACAAGCTTTAAAAAAAAAGGACTTACAAAACAAATTGTCGAAAAATTCAAATTTTTATTAACAATTTAAATGTTCAAATCGGTTTTTAAAAGTGGCGCCATCTGTGAATCAACTTTTTACCATTTTTATCGTATTCTGCGTCAAATTTTCTATCAAAAACGCTTTGAAAAACGATGGAGAAGTTACATTTACAGTGAGAAAAAAATTAATTAATTTAGCGTGGTAGGTCACATCGACACCTGGGTCACATGTTACGGATAATATTCTTGTTTTTTACCGTTTATCTCTTAAATACAAATAATTGTTTCATTTTTTAAATTAAAAAACACAGTTTATTAGCCAAGAAGATGGGAAAAAGCAGAAAAAATATATAAATAAAAATAAATAAGAAACATTGTTGAAAATGAAATTTTTTTTTTATGAAGATTTCGATAATGCACAGGTAATAAGAACAATATTTGGAATATAATAATAAGTACAATATTAAAAAGTAAAACAATGCTTTTATTTTCTGTTTAAAAATTTTTACAACATCCTTTTTTTCGCAAGATGAAAACCGTTTTGCTTCCAATTGCTGAAAAGAAATCGGATTAATACAATGATATTTTAAAGTTCCTTTTATTGTTAAAACTTCTTGAAAACGTTCGGACAATGGTTTTTCTTCCAATTTGTATTCATTAACTGTCAAATAACAACACGTTATATTCGGCAATGCTTTTGTTCCCCAGTCGAATAACTCTTTTGGTGTTCGGAAAGGGTTATTAACTCTTTGCAGGCTAGCTCTACCTACAAGTCTTTTTAAAGCACCCCCAAGTCCATCATATGGCCCTTTTCCATGTGAAGTCGGAAAAAAGTGCCACTCAGCTGATAATTTAAAATCTTTTTCGTGGTGTGAAAGGTTAATAAAATTTTTCCTATTTTTGTATTGTTCACTGGCACCGTCCAAAAAATATGTTATTTTGTTAAGCCCCTTTAAATTTAATTTTATAAATTGTACTAATTGTTTTTGAAAAATATGGACTGCAATTGTGTCATGTCGTAAACAATCAGAAATACTTACTAAACTTTTTAGCTGCAATTCGTTTTTATCATCTTCGTAATAAATAGAAAATGGTTGTATCGTCACTTGATCGTTATTCCAGTGGATACCTTGTACTGAATTTTGAATTATAAAAGAATAATTCTTAGAAAAATTACAAATGACAGTACATTCATTTTTCAGTAATTTAATTTTTTTTTTTCATTTAAAAAATCTCTCCGTTCATTTACTAAAAATGAATGTGTCAATAATTTGGATAAAACGTTACTTAAGTTTTGTAAAAATTCATCAACAGATAATATTAATGTTTGTAAAGTTGTTCTTTTGGTTGTAATCCACTGTCTGTATGTAATATTTTCAATTATTTTGTCTTGAAAAAATTGTTCGAGTTGATTAATAATATTAGTTATGCCAGGGCATTTATCACTTTCTCCTAAAAACAATTAGTAGATTTACTAGGACAAATCATGCGATATAAACAATTATGGTAATTTTTTATAGGTTGCGGCGAATCAGCAGTGATTGATTTCAAATTTTCTCCGTCAGTTAATAATTTAACATTTTCATGTATTGCACACACATAGACAGAATGAGTACCAGAAGCTCCAGCTAACACGCAATGTTTGGGACGCAAACTAGCAAACTTTGAAAAACTACATTTTATTGTTGTATGTTTAATTTTGAAATGATCATATACTTCTTTTAAGTTATTCAAGATTAATCTTTTTTGCATATGAATTCGCGTTTCACCTTCTTTAACAGAAACGTTATGTTTTTGGCTTAGCATCAGTTGAGTATAACCATCAGACTGATAAAACGTGACTATAGTACTAACAACATTTTCTTCTAAAAATAGATGATATTTAGGGTTTGGATCACTTAAAAAACCTTTTTCTTTAGCAATTGTTTTTGCAACAGATATCATGTGACGAGTTGCTGTTGGAAAATTAATCAATATTTTGTTGTAAGACCAATGTCTGAAAATAGTTAAAATCTTTATTTTGTGAACTCGGTCTTGCGAAGTATTAAAACTTTCTTGTAAAGTTCTTAGAATTGTAATGTCATCATCCTCGTCACTAAGATGATCTGGACCATCGTCTGTCACGTTAAAAACTTTTTTCTTAATTACTTCTGTAATTTTTTAAATTTTCTTCGGAGTACCTTTCTTGCGTCAATTTTTTTTTCAACCGGTAAGGATCCTGAGGCAGTTAATCCTTTATTCAAGTATTAAATACGATCGTTAGGCAACGCTGTATTTTCTCCAGTCACCCCAGAGGAAGATCCTCTTCCACTTTTATTGTCAGATTTTCCACTGCTTTATGCTTCCTTGTTTTCCTGCTATAAATAATATAAAAACTTATTATTTATATTACTTAAAATAGCGAAAGTATAATAATTCCATTAAATTGAAATACAATAAAATGAATTTTAGTAACTTAATTTTAACATTTAATTTAAAATATAATAATTTTCCAAGAAATTAATTGATCGACTTGAAGAAGTAAACGGCATGAAAGAATTAAGGGCATACTACACTGTTTGAAGCTGTACGTAAAAGTTAGATTCCAGTAACAATTTTTAATATTATATGACAGTTACATTCAACATAAATACAATGATACATACCATTTCAACTTGATAATTTCCAATATCATAATTTTTTTCTTCTTTGATACTTTTGATACGCAGACGACACGAATCGCAAATCCTTTGTTGCAGTGTCTCAGAAGTAATTGACAAATTTGAGGTTCGAAGCTAGCTTTCGTTTACTTTTGGGAAATTTGACACACTTTTTTTTGGATGACTAATTTTTTTAAATGGATTAAAACATACATCATTGCGAACGTTTATAGATAATGAATTTTTTAACACTGTTTTAGGCATTGTTGTATGTTTTCATCTACAATTTGCCTTTAATTTCTTGCTGTACTCAAACAACGAAAGGCCACTTTCACTAATGGAGAGACAACAAGATGGTGCAAACTGTTGAAAGCAGTAAAATTCGAAATGTCAGAAAGAAGCTATTAAGAAGCACATGGAGCACTGAATGCGTAAGCGACAAACGGTCACTGCACAGCTGATTCACATAATAATAGTCTACTGATTGTCCCTTCTACTGTCCCTACTCCTTAAAATTGAATCCCTGTCAGTGCTGCCAAAGCTATCCACAGTATTTACCAAAGGCGTGGGAAATTCAAAATCTTTTAGGAATATAAGATAATATTATCATTGCTCAAATTAATATTTGACATTGAAATTTTATACTATATTATTCAAAATATTTTGTCGTTATTCATTTACTTACTTTTTTTTTATGTATTTTTCTATTTTTTTCCATCTTCTTGGCTGATAAAATATGTTTTTTAATTTAAAAAATGAAAAAATTATTTGTATTTAAGAGATAAACGGTGTAAAACAAGAATATGAGCCGTAAAATGTGACCCACGTGTCGATGTGACGTACCTACCGCGCTAAATTAATGAATTTTTTTCTCACAGTAAGTATAACTTCTCCATCGTTTTTATGTAAAAAGTTGATTCATGGGTGGTGCCACATTTAAAAACCGATTTAAACATTTACATTGTTAATAAAAATTTGAATTTTGTGACAATTTGTTTTGTAAGTACTTTCTTCTTAAAGCTTGTCTTTTTACCTTAAAATTAAAAAAAATGCATTTTTCAGCTTAAATAGAACCAGAGTTATGAATTTTTAAAAAATAGGCTATTATCAATAAATCATCAAGTTCACCAATTTTTGATCTTGTTTATTTTTCAAAATATCGAAAAAAAAAAAATCCTTTTACACTTATCTTTTTTTTTTCTCGATATAGAACCCGTAAAAAAAGGTTCAGTTAAATCTAAAATGTGTCTGTCAATTTTTTTCCAAATCTGTTCGGTTTGTAAAAGAACGTCCCAGGAGAAAAGGTTGTCAACTGTCTCAGCTACTGTGTGTAGGAAATTGGAGGTCCCAATCCCGTTTGAAATTTTTTTTTTTTTTTTTTTGGAATTGCTGAAGTAAAAGAAATAAGATTCAATGAAAATCAAAATGTGTGCTGTAGTGGCCTGGTATCGTGCGTTGTGGAGAGGATAAGGCGTTGGATGGTAGGGCGAGGGGGGAGTAACATGCAAATCCACTTCCGTCACTTCTTTTCTTGAAGTTCGGAAATCTGAATCAATTTACTTTCGTGCATAACGCGCCTATATAAGTATAAATATGTTATTTATAAGGTTAGTTAAAATCGTTATAACGTACAATATTTATTTTTCAAAGGTTTTCTATATAAAATATTACAATACCAAGACTAAGATATACATGAAAGAAATATTTCTTTGAATTTTCCTTCATGATGGTCGCAAATAGCCCTACAGACAGGGCAACGGTATGTTATTAACCTCAGCTGTTGTCAAATTAAAACTGCAAGCACTTATACTGTTTCTTTTTTACATTTGTACTCATAGCCCCTAGCTCTTTTATAAATTTAATTTTCTTCTTGGTTTAACGAAATTGTGATTTGAAATGAATTAATTCCATTAATTTATTGTTTTCTTACATATACATGATTCATCCAAGTTTCTACTATACGATTTTATCGTATAGAAAGCTTTCATAAGTAGTATACTTAAAGTAAGTTGGTAGTTAAGTATGATAAGCTCAGCTTGATATTGCAAGCGATTTTTTCTAAAATTATCAATTCCCGTTGGCCCCCGCCTAATATACCATTTGGTGACTTACTTTTACTTACCCATGAGGAAAACGCGAAATAAAACTTATTCACACGCTGAGATTGTCTCAGTTTTGTCTCATAGTCATGTTTAGCATTCATAAAATATTTTTTTCTATTGTTCTTTTTAGTACACTAATAGAAAAATCAAGTGTTTATTCACCGTAGGTCTGATTTGGTGGTATTAATTGATAGGCTATATTAATAAAACTTCTGAATATGTACCTTATCTAAAGTTTCCAAGGATTTGGGATCGATACGGTGAATAATTGGATATTCTGTAAAAGTGTAATACTCGTCATTAAACGGATACACAGATATCATGGTATTGTCGGATGCATCTGCAGATCGAAAAATAGATGATATTCTGAAATTAGTATTAATAAATTGTAAAAGAAATTGGATGATACAAACAACTCTCGTAAAAATAGACTTACTTTGAAAAGATACTTTGACAAGGGTCTGGCACTCGTCTAGTGCCGAACTCAGTTACTACAATTCTTTTGGCTGCATGGTTTTTCTTATAAACATCAGTTTGAATAAAGCGGTTTTGATACGTAATTTTTCCATTGTTAATCTCATACCTATAAAAAAAAAAAATATTCAAATAGTTCATAACATAAGTTTCTATTATTATCAGAAAAATTTAGCTATTGTCATATCGATAGTGGTGTTCGTCATTTTTGTGCAACTTCTTAAGGGCTTTCACTGGGCCTTAAGGCGCTTACGAAGCAACACTCAAGATAGTTTTGTAATCCACCTAGGTGAACGCTATTTTTCCTACTAAAAGCGCAGTATAAATATACAAAAAAATTTTTAAGATAGGAAAAATTTTACTTTTAAGTCCTAGCTAATGAACATAGTCGAGTAAACAACTTAATTAGAAAGTGTTCAAAAAAATTTATTTTTAGTATTTATTAACAAACGTTATAAATTAGTTCTTTAATGAACTATAACAGCAATTAGTTCGAGGAATCAGTGAACGATATTTTGTTGTGATTCAACTCTGTACTAAGACAAGAAAATTATAAAAATTATTGTGCATGATTGGTAATCTGTTACTGTTCAGTCGTCTAGGATTTTTACTATTTAGAACAATATTTTTCATCGTCAATAAAGTGATTTTTACAGTTTGGACGACAGAAATGAGTAAAAATTAGGCTGCCAAAAGTAAAAAGTCCCTGGATGGCAAAACGACTCCACATTACCATTATGTAGCACATTGTTTTTATTCTTTTTTTCTCTTAGTGTGCCTACCCATGTTAAAATCACTTACCCGATTG
Source organism: Copidosoma floridanum (assembly GCF_000648655.2). The sequence goes on along the minus strand of NW_019379456.1, from coordinate 1,904,932 downwards.
AATCCGTGAAAAAGTATTATGTCCTGATTATAGCTTTTTTTATTAATCAACTTAGTTATGTATTGATTAAAGACTCTAATTTTTATCACATACATACATACATTTCTAAGTAATCGGAATAAAAAAATTTTACAACACCAGTGTATTAAACGCACTTCGTACAATTGGTTGTAAGGACATTTTTTCATCATGCAACTTTCATACCCTACGACACAAAAGCTGGAGGAATTTGTTTACATTTTTATACTTAATCAATCATTACAAATGAGAAAAACCTTGGAAATTTTTAATAGTGATTCGTTCAAACGAAGAACAACAAAAATAATGAAATCGATAATTTGGAAAGTCTTGTAACAAACGTAATAAAAATACTGTGATAAATTTTTTTTTTTTTTGACAGAATCCAATGAATCCATGGTAAAATAATAATTGTATTACTTATCGATAACTTTTATAAATTGAATACTTGCCCATCTATATTTTTTAGAATGTAAGATTAAAACTAGAAAAATTAGAACTTATCAAGCCATTCTATTTTATGAGTCTTATTTTATTATATTGATATCTTACCTATGAAGTAAAGCGGAACTATCAAATAGATGTTCAAACTTATAGGAACCCACTTCCAAGCTCCCCGGACCGTTTCGCAGTAAAGTACCATTTAACCAATTTGGTATGTGTCCAGTTATTATTCCAGTAAGTGGTTCGATTACTTCTTTCTCACACGTTCGTGACCATATTGTAGTGTCAAGATTTGGATAAAAATAACTAATTTCTTCTTTTCTTTGGTCATCATCAATTTTGGTGTTGTGACTGTCGTTTTTTGTATCTTTATTTTTGTTTCTGTTGTTTAGGATTATTGACTTTTTAAGAACATCTTTCTGTAACAAAATGACAAAATACGAATAAATAACTTCTTTCAACACTGGAAATTCCATTCTCTTTATTTTCACCTACTTGAAAGACAGGTGATGTACAAGGCATCAAAGTTGGAGCAGTTTTGTCTAGCAAATCTTCAATAACTTTTAATTTTGACGTGTCAAATCTATTACAAGACAGACAACAATTAAGAGAACGCATATTTCTTGTTAATCGTTAAGATATTGTATCGAATGTTATCAAAAGCTGCGATCACCTAAAAATTATTTGCACATTTCAACTGCAGAACATCAGTCACTTTTTATCTAAGAAATTGGTGGCTTAATCCTAATTTACCACTATTATAACACAGTATAATTACACATAATTCCATCGACAGATACCAGAGAACAAATTATTACCAGTTGTATTGTCTTCATTGGCCTCAAAATCTTTATCATCCATCTGCAAAATCAAAATAAGAATGTGTTGTACGCCTTTGTAGATGAAATCCATCGGTCTCCCCTCACCTTTACATCTTGAATGTCGCTTAGATGAGTGACTGTTGACCACAAAAAAAAGATTATTTGAAGCTCCTTAATCTCACCAACGTACTATGGAAGCCTAACAACTTACATGGGCACGTAGAACTTGTCTGGGCTTCGCGCTTACCATTGACTTGTTACTAGTCCGGTATCTGAGGCTCAAAAAATTTGTTTCCCCAGAAAAAATTATAAAAATCTTAAGAAATGTATTTTTGTGCAAAATTTCTTTATGAATTTTAAAAAAATAATTAGAATTCATACAAATATTGGCCTTATTTCATACAATAATTTATTTGAAAAGTACAATTTTTTCATCGTTGATTGCATTTCTCTCTGATCTTAGAAGCCTTAGAATATTCAAAAACAGCTCATTTTATTCGCCCTGAAATTACCTACAAGATGTCACATTTTTCATACATGACATAAATTATTTAAAACAATAGAAATGCCCTTATATATAAAAAAAAAATTTTTACTCAAAGCCTCCAACATCACTTCATAAATAGTCTACATTTTAATAATGTAGTATATAATTCCAAAATGTTAGTGCTAACACGTTTAAAACAAAAATATTTCAGCTGATAATAGTTTAAATTAGGTGCTTTAAAGGGATTTGAAATTGCAATAGATAAGCATGAATTTAAAAAGAAAAATCTCGCCACTCTAGGTTCATTCGGAGTCAAGCCATGCAAAATTTACGTTTTTTTTTAATTACAGGCTATTTTGCAATTGTTTTGACTTAAAACTTCAACAGGATATAATTAATTACGCTCTTTGACCAATAAAAAAATTATACTATTTTATTTATGGTTTGAGAAGTGGCAGAAATAAATATAAAATTTTTAAAACTTACGATCCTGAACTGCAAGTTCGGAAGTTACGCGGCTTGTCCACGATATTCATTTACTCTTGCTGTAGCTATGTAGTCGGATAGGATTAGCTAAAGATGGCCTAAGAATGTTAAAAACTGCAAACTTTGATTCCGAAAATTTTTTGGTAGATAACAATAAAACAAATAATGTATTAAGTTTGAAAGCCCATCAGAATACCGTTCGACGGTAAAAAAATGTCAAAAAAGTAAGAAAAGCTTTTTTGTGGTTACCAGGAAAACTCAGCCATTAACAAAAAAGTATCTGGTAGTTGAAAATGTGCAATGGAAGAGCCAATCAAATAAATTTTGGTGATCTCGAAGCAACCTAGGAGTTTTTTTTCGAATCGCAAAAAACTACATTTCTGACCATTTTCTCAAAAATTTTTAACTTGAGTTCTATTGAGTATTCAACTTAAAAGTTAAACAGGATACATGTTTTCTAAACTTTAATATTATATAGTAAATTTTGTCAAGATCGATGGGAGATTTTTTGAAAAACTCTGAACTGACTAAAAAAAAGCCCTTCGCTGAAATGTTCATAAAACTGTTTCGGGCCCAACAAATAAAAATTTTGCAAAGGCGCTTTTATATATCAGAAGATGCTCTACACCATTCGGAATTGCTATATCATTGAATTAACTAAAAAAATGCAAAAAAAATTGGTGCAAAAAAAATATTCCAAAGTCCAGTGGTAGGAAGCTGCTGGGCTTGGAAATACAGTATTCCACACATGCTGACTTAAAATTTGTTTCAATTTTTTTTTATTTTGTATAAAAAATTCCAATGATCTAAGTACTACATAATACAGCTGCATTATCATATGTAAATATGATATAATGTTATGTTACCATCTAGTTCTTAGATCATTGCAATTTTTGTTATACAAAAAAAAAAAAAAAAAAAAAAAAAAAAAAAAAAAACTAAAAGACATTTAAAGTCAGCTTGAGTAGAATGTTGCCTATACCCACATTTCAAGCTTAACAGTTTCCCACCACTAAACTTTGAAAGCTTTTATTTTAATCAATTTTTTTATACTTTCAGTGGATTAAATGATATGGCATTTGAGGTTGGTGTAGAGCAACTCCTGATAAACAAAAGCATTTTTATAAAATTTGTCTACATCATAGGACCCAAAACTTTTTTACATCTATTTTTTTGAATTACCTTTTTTTAGTTTGTTCGAAGTTTTCTCAAAAAATTTTAAACCAATTTTAATTAAATTGAGTAAATGCGTTCAAACTTAACTTTTTATTTATATAATTATTATATACCAAAAAAAAGTTCAAAATCTAAGTTTGCAGTTTATAAAGTTTTAGGCCATGCATCAGCTTATTCTGTCCAACTACGAAGCTAAAGCAGCAGTAAATAAGAAGCGCAGAAAAGCCGGGTATCTTGCGTATTTACAGTTCAAAATCATAAGTTTCCTTAAAAAATTTTTTAAACCATGAACAGTTTTTTTTTTTTTTTCAAACGCGTTTGCACTCACATATTGATATATTTTGCATTAATAAAATGGAGACTATTGATGAAGTCTTACCAAAGCCATAGTTACCCGAATCAATTTTAAGTTTAAAAATTTATTTTAAAAAAATAGTAATTTATATTTTCTAGTGCATGAAATGCTTTTTATTAAGAACGTAAATTACTAAGTATAATTTTCTGTAGTTTTGTTGATATTAATCACAATTATTTGTTTCTACAGTAGTTTTAATTTTTAGTCACAAAATCAAATTTCAAATATTTTTGAAATTTTATTGTTGTTCACAATTTATAACGCAAATTAAAATTATGACACCTTGTAGGTAATGTTGTGAAAAACAAATTGAATTAAGACTTCTAGAAGTAAAAATAATTGCGAAAAAATCGAAGAGTTGATTGCACTTTCTGATACATATTGTTAAAAAAATAAATGAAGCCAAAGTAGGTGTTATTTAAAACAATTTTTTTTCAATTCCTGTAAAAATTTTCTCATGCATAAATTTCTCCGATTTTTTAACTTTTTCCAGCTCAATTATGCTCCTCCTACCAGTCTAGACTCACTGTCAATGATACCTGTGGTTTCTAAAAAAAATGACAATCCATGTATTTTCTCTGGTGTTTATTTCATAATTTCGATTTTCTTCGTCATGTAGTTATCTTACCTAGGTACCTAGAATTTAAACTAGAATTCACCCACTTTTTTCTCATTTATAAAAAAAGGTAAGCTAAATTTTTTTTCGTCATATGCTATTGTAAAAAAATGAGGAACTATGAGAAATTATAACTCTGAATGAAATTTGATACTGAAATATAATTTTACTGAAAGACTTCACTCACTGCAAGCTATGCGCATCAATTATCACCTTTCACTTCAAGAAAATATACTTGTTATCATAACTTACTAAGAAAAGTTAAATACTAAGGTTTTTCAGAACAAACAATCCTCAACTTAAACTTTATTTAACCATGAAATTTTTATTAATCCGTTTCTACTTTTCTAAATTCTATTTTTAAATTCATCTACTTTAAACAATCATTGTGTTCAGTCCAAGCTTATAAAATCTTACAATTGTATTAAAAAAAAAACAGTTTGTTGGGAAATTTAGAAAAAATATTAAGCCAACTGTATCTTAATTCTAATAGAAGTTTAATAAAAAATTATAATGTGTCATAAGCTACAGTAATTTGCAATAATTTTAATAGTATCGTTTTTACGGTATTTTGCTACTGACAAAACTATTTGCAAGCAGCTCTGCTAAGGTATTTTGCCTTTCAACCGCTAGAGGCTGAATGAAGACGTTTCTAACATGTCTGTACATTTAGGGAGTGACTCCTGCAATTAACTTTATGTAGTTAAAATTGTAGTCTTGCATGAAGCATGCAAATATTGGAATTTATTTGATATTTTTCCAGATGAATGGAGATAGAGTATCATAAACATAAATGAAGACAAATACTTTCAACGTCATTTGAACAAGAACGGACAAAGTCGTCGGAGAAGCTAGCCTTAAGTAACGGGGCTCCTTAAAATGACCCATCATGATTCTTGCGTACTTAAGGTGGCTCCTCACTAAATCAAAACACTGGAGTATTGAATGATATTTTAAAGGATGATTCTTGAAGGTGCAAGGAGTCTTTCCCCAAAATTTTAGACCTCGTCACCACAAAAATTGTTGAAAAAAAACTAACTGTAAAATAGACTCTGTAACATAGCCTCTTATGGAGGGTCGTCAAATTGGTGGTGCAGGTTGTATGATATCTCAGCAAAGATACTGTAGTTCTTAATAGAAAACTATGTAGCAGATAGAAGAAATCAGAATCTTTCCAACGACATTCAGGTACTTGGACATCACCATAGGTTTTATAGGATATTTTGTGAAAATAGTAGATAACTGTGCAAGTCACGGAACAGATAAAAAGTGTGGGGCGTCTGCTACACCGAAGAGCAGTAGCCCGCGTAGTTTGAATTGGTCAGAAAGTTGTACGTAAAATAAATAGGAGTTGTGGGGAATCGTAATTATAATAAAAATAAATGAGACGCTGAACTAATAAAATAATTTAATGCGGGGCTGACTTATGTACTTTTTGTATACATACATCTGCTCAGGTCACTGTATTGTACGATATAGGTCAACGGTGTAGATGTCACTAAACTTTTTTTGAAGGGACTATAAGTACCTATCCATTTTGAGTTAAGAACCTCCACAGCCAATGAAAAGCTGTGTTGTAGTATGCTTACTCTTCTTGTGGGATTTATAGTGAGGAGCCACCTTAAGGAGATTCGGTCATTTTTTCGGGGAAGGGGAGGGAGTGAGTGGGTATGTGGAGGCTCCCGTAAGACAATGTGTTGAAGTGAGTTGTACTAACCGTTCATAGAAACGTCCGCTCAGTGGCGCTCACTGCATCACGGTTAATTTAACTGAGTTCAACTCGTCAGTGCTCAAAAGTTAAACCATTAAATGTTATGAAAAAAAAAAAAATACTTTAAAGTAGCTAGTTTCCGATAGTTCATGTAAAAAATTTGAAAACATGTTGTTTGCATGTTATAAATCAACCTTAAAAAAGTAGAAAAAGACTCAGTTTTCGTCTTTTTTTGCACAGCATTATAGTTTGAAGTTTTAAGAAAGGCTGAGCCAAGTATCGGATCATGATTTCAAGTTTAACAAATTCTAGGAGCAGTTATGTAAAGACGTCTCACTCTGTGTAAAAAGACCAGCTGACAGCAGACAATGCTCGGTTCTCTCCCATACACTTAGCATAGGACCTACTCGTGACTATGTTTACGTTTCTACAGATATTTCTTCCAAATGCCTGATAAGGTACATATTTTTTGATACAAGAGTTTTCCTTAAGAGTTAAGCTATCTGTTCAAATTTCTTCCTCATTGTAAATACATCTCTTGCCTTGAAATTTGTTCAACGAAGGCTGAATAATTGCTCTTGCTCATAAGAGCAATATTAGATAACGCAATTTCAGGAATTTTTTTCTCGAAGATCTGGCTGGTGAGAAATATTTAAAAAATGTATGTGTACTGTAAGAATGTTAAAGTACAGCATTAATTTTTTTCAGCCAGTGAATACATTTCCACGAAAACGACTCTACCTTCTTAATAAACCTGTCTCTGTATCTCTTTTAATAAATTCTATAAAGTTGTTGTGGTGCAGTACTATGTACCATTTTATGGTAATATATAAAGTGTTAAAGTGTTGTAATGCCAGAATGCCAGCACTAATTTAAATAGGATAAAAAGGCACGAACCAATAAATAATTTGACTGCATATGTTACGCTTTGTGTACCATCATAGAACGCTTACTATTTTAGATATTTAAAGATATCTACAGCCTACGTGTATTTAATGCCTCTGGTTTTCCCCAAGTTTAATCTAATCGACACCATGAGCATCGGTGCATATGGTTTTATCCCCTCCAGGTTCATGCTTAGAACGAATACAAGCTTTCATTATGAAGAACAAAGAGATGAGTGTATAATTTTCTAAAATTGTCTAGCGTTTGAAAAGAGATCTTGTCTTTTCTTACTTACTTATGCATACTCAGCAATATCATTTATTTGTAAAATTATTCTAGAATCCACTTAAGCTAGGAATACGTGAGATTTTTTTTTCTTTCGACATCACCTCTCTTTATCTCTCTCTCTCTCTCTCTCTCTCACTATCTCTCTCTCTCTCTCCCTCTCTTTTGGGCTTACTCTGTTTAAGTATGCGTTTAAATTTTTTCACTCGTTACCTCTTTTTTCTGATTTCAAAAATAAACAAGTGAAAAATCTCTTTTAAAGCTATGTCTGGCTCATTTAAGTAATTATACTCTGAGCACTCGCAGTATAAAGAATTATTTTAGAACCTTTGCTAATGCTAACTCTGTGGAGTATAACGTATTTTTTTATGAAATAGTACTAATACAGCATCAGCATTGTTGAATGGTGAAAATATAACTAAAATTCAAGATTTAATCGATAACAGTGTAATGGAGCATTAAAAAGTATTGAAAACCATAAGCAATCAGTGAAATTACTTCCACATACTGAACAAAAATTATTAAATACTTAAAATTTTCTATCAACTCTTTCGGGAAAATTTCATAAGAAAATAAGAAGCTCCAGGCTTTAGTCTTCTGGCAACGTTTAAACAGGATAATAAGATCGTGATGTGGTAAAAATTTGACAGCTCAGTAAAAAATGGTATAAGAACAGCTGTTGTAGCAAATAGTGGGCACTTAGGTATCGCAAAAATTCTAAGATCTGCAGTAAAAAAGTTGTTGTAAAATTGTGAGGAATTCTCGAATAGTCCACGTTAAAAATTGATACAGTGTTAGCAGAAAAATTTTTCATGGTAAGAAAGGATGCTATGACTGTTGCAGTTAAATATTTCAATACTAAAATTGAGCTCGATATTCATTTAACAGACTTGCATGAATGGTTCCAAACAAATAAGAAGAAGCCTATCGTGACTGACATTGACATGCTTCCAGAGCGTGACTCAGGATACTGTGTTTAATTATAAATTTAGTGACGAAAATGAATAAAAATCATTAAATGAATGGTACTTCTTGCATTGAATTTTTCACTTCTATTATAAAAACTAGTAAACAGTGGGTGCTGGGGTACCAAAGTAAGAAGTTATACTTCTATCTTACTTATATATAAAGCAAAGTCGCTAAAACCGTTGTAATCGCTAGTCGCAAAAATTACTCAACCGATCTAGCTAAAATTTTGCATACCGATTCTTGACACTTTTTAGATGGTTTTAGTATAGTTTTTATCTAGAAAAAAATAATAACAATAGCAATAAATAAGCTCAAAAATTTTTAGAAATACGCCCACTTTTCACATTAGTTTAGTAGAATCCAATAGGTGGCGTCGACATAAGATCGAAGCTACCTGTAACATAATTAAATAAGTGTAGTTCTAATAGGCCAAAGTGTTTCGAAAAATTCTGCAGTTGCCTGTTGGCTGTACATCAGACTGCATCGAAAATAGAAATGTTAGTCGTGCAGCGGGCTATATCCCAGTTACCGATGACGCTCTTCTTCAATGGGCTAGTGACCTAGGTCTACTTCTACCTTAAACCTTTAGGATTGACGAGTGCAACCAAAAAACATTTTGTAACCGATAACGTTTCCGGCGAAATACCAGGAGACGTGTCTAGCCAGAACACAACCTGCTCCAACACTCCAGAGTTATGTAGCCGTACCACCATCCCGCCTGGTACCATCAGAGAATTTTTGGCTACAAATGTAAGCTAGGGAAGACAGCCCTGAGGAGCACGAGCAGCCACAACGGCTTCCTTCTCAGTGGTCGTATCCCCAACGGCATACCCACATTTTCCCGACTAACGATGAGCGGTTGGTTATCCGGGGAACGACCCAAAGACGAGATATTCTTTGGTCAGTGGCGTACCTTCCTTCATCAAGGTCTCTGTACACAGAGACTTCGAGGGTAAGAGTCAAGCTACCTACAGTCAGATCTTCATCATCAAGAATAATAATAAGGACAGCTGGAAGTTTCACCACTGGGCCTTTTCAAGGCCACTATAAGTATTTACGTTCGCTACTTAACCATCGATCTCATTGTTTCTTTTACGGCTCACCTAAATTTAAACTACCTTGCCAACAAATACATTTTTACTACCATTTTCAGAAACGATTCGTCGACTAAAAGACTGCGTTAACTAAAGACGGCCACTATTAAACAAGTCAGTCATTTACTGGCAATCGTCATGAGTGGAGTTGTTCGTCGAAAGGCTGGGAACCTCGGTGACCAACGACCCTATATTACCCGGAGAAGGAATCCATGGGCTTAACACATGGAGTTTACCTGGCTTTCAGTGCATGCGCTCTACCTTGCCTTGAAAGCACGAAGCTGTACCGCTCAATGCCAGCAGGCGCTCGCGTTTGGGCCATAAAGTATGACATGCGATCAAACCAACGAGCACACGGCTGCGAGGCAGGAGCCGTGGTAGCCTAAATGCCTAGACTATACCTGAGCTGAAAACGCAAGAGGCGTGACGGGTTTGACGCACAAAGTCCCTTGCGTTTGGTGCATCAGCTGACGATTGGCGCGAGCGCCTGCTATACAAATTAGTACATATATATACATCACTTTCAGCCTTTGTCCTTATTTTTTTTGGATCGTGAGTGCATCAGTTTTTCGTGTACATTGTGAGACGTATAAGTACATTGTATGACCAGAGTATGTACTTTTCTTTGACACTTATAACGTACTGTATTAAAATATTTTATATTACACTGACTAAATGTAAGTTTCAAAGAAAAGTACATACTCTGGTCATGAATATCATCAGTCTTGCAGTTAAATAACTTAAATGGATGTGAATAAGGATAATTTTATTTTTAGTTAGGTACTCCAAAACATTAAAAAATCTACACGTACACGTATATGTCAACTTACCTAATGTAATCTTTACCACAGCGCGCTTTGCTGCAGCGATGAGATTCATCGGTTACAGAATGCAGAGTTTAACTAATGCACAGTTACAATGTACTTATACATCCCACAATGTATACGAAAAACTGATGAACTCACTATCCAGAAAAAATAAGGAAAAAGGCTAAAAACGATGTATAAATATATACTAATATGTATAGCAGGCGCTCGCGCCAATCGTCAGCTGATGCACCAAACGCAAGAGACTCTGCGCGTCAAACCCGTCACGCCTCTTGCGTTTTCAGCTTAGGTATAGTCTAGGCGTTTAGGCTACCATGGCTCCTGCCTCGTAGCCGTGTGCTCGTTGGTTTGATCGCATGTCATACTTTATGGCCCAAACGCGAGCGCCTGCTGGCGTTGAGCGCTACAGCTTCGTGCTTTCAAAGCAAAGGAGACCTCGTGCACTAAAAGCCAGGTAACCTCCATGTGTTCAACCCATGGATTCCTTCTCCGTGTACCCTCTTGACTCAACAAGCATTCAACCAGAAATCACTGATCCTCTGCAAGGTCTGCTGTGTAAAAATAACTTTGAGCCAACGGGACAGTCTCCAACGGGCAAGCATCACAAACCAATTTCTCTACCTTAGATCACCAAAACAGCTGAGTTTACAAAAAAAAGAATGTGTTTTACGAGCTTTAGATGCCAACGTCTTTGACGTTATACCAGTAGAAATTGGGAAAAAGCTCTACAATCAGCTCTATAGCTTCAAACGTTGTAGTGTTCCTCCTGATCAGTGTGGTGCTACAATAACAGGCCAGAGAAGATCACCCTGAGGTACACAGGCAATTAAGTTTGCTGAAAACTTCAGTCAAAAAAGAGAAGCTTTACTTAAGAAGCTGACTGGTCCTTTTCAGGGTCATTGGATGTCGAACTATCTTGCCAAAAAATATATTACAACCTAATAAAGTTGAAAGTAATAGACCTTGGAGCTCACAAAAGTTTTAACCATGGCAAAAGTTGCAAGAAGTCAAATTGGAAGGAAAAATTTCAAATGCATCTAATGAATACTATTTTAGGCCTCAAGAAAATGACGCTGAACATTTATCGAAATTAAAGTAGCATTAAAATCGATAAACAAAGAATTTATTAAGTGAGAGATCAGTTTTTTACTACAACTCTTACAGTAATCTCTTAAATCTTCCTGACTTTACAATAGGTAGAATATGTATTTGTATTCTTGTGGCGATCAAAAATGTAGAGATTAAGTTCCAGGACTTTGATGCTGTGGTAATAAAGTTGTAAGATAAGAGAAAAAGTTTTTTTTAATTACATATTTTTTGTTAGTTTTAAATCTTTACAGCCTTAAATAATAGCCCTCATCATAAATAATACGCAAGAAACTGCAAATCAACGGCCTTTTAGGGCCAACGATTATTTTATGGCATAAAGAATGCACAGTATTTTTAAGCTTAGTTATATTTTTCTTACTTTTAACAGCTTTTTACTTGATTAAACAATGTGTATGGATTCCAAACAAATAAGTTTTTAATAAGAAGATTTTTGTTTTGAGAAGTGGCAGAAATAAATATAAAATTTTTAACTGAAGACGTTTCACATTACATGGTGTTTCATTAAGCGATTCTCTGGCAAAGCCGGGAAGCCGGTAGTACAATGCAAGCAATATCAAGGATGGCCAATACAAGATTGGGCACTTTCATCAAATCTTCTGATAGTTTCAAATCAACTTTCTACTATCTACGGTGATTATATTTGTAACGTGTATCACTTCTATCACATACGCTCACATTTTTATTCCTAGTCCATATCTAATACAAAAAATATTTAGAATTTTTTAGAATAAAAATCTTTGATTTTTCTGACAAAATTTATCGTAATAAAATAGCTTAGTATACATGCCATACAAAAATTAGTATGGCTGTTTCTAAAAAATTTGGTTAGTTTTATCATAACTTGTATTTTAAATTGCAGTTGTGGAATCAAATTTTGATTTGTTAATGTACAAAATTAGCATACAACAATAATTATTTATATAAAACACAAACACATCGAAGGAATAGGTAAGAGACAGACATGCTCTTTAAATTAAGGTAATATGTATAAATATACTCATAAATTATTATTATGTTCGAAAAATGTATAAATTTGTAATACACATAAAACATATATACACATTGGCTTCCATATTGGCTTCAGAATTGAACGGACAGTCGAATCCAGTGAGAGTTTGAAATTCGTGGCAATCAAGAATTCTAGAGTAATCTAGTTTTCTCAAACCAACAAAGATGAGAGCGTTATGGCGTAAGAAGAGGATGTGAAGTCTAAAGCGCAAAAGTAGGAATATGCGTTCGAGGTCCAAGTAAATCTCCCGGTTCTAATTCTCTGTGGCATTAATATTGTGAAAGAATATTACTAACGGACTATCACTATCAGTATTGTAAAATTTCAGCTCAGAGAAATATTTTATCAATAACTTATCTTGATAATAGAAGTTTATAATATACACTTTTTATTCCTATTTATATCTGTTTATTTGTTTTACTTTTTCTTGAATACAAATTTTCTTAAAAAAAATATTTATTAAAAATAAATTAAATTCACTGAATTAAAATTTAAAGAGTCAGCGCAAAACATAAAATAAGCGCTGTCAAATACGCCCAAGAAGTTATGCGTAAAGATTATCGGTGAATATGTATAATCGATAGTGCGCTGAGAGATAGTGCGGATTACGGCGGCTGATTATCTGCAAGTCTTTAAAAGGCGCTGACGGGCAGGGAAACAGGTTCCTCCTCCAACGAACCTGGGGCGTGGAGATCCACTGCCTATCCAGACCTGGAACTCTCCCATGCACCGGTACTAAACGCGACAAGCACGAGCCGAGAGAGAGAGAGTGCCCACGTAGTAGAGATACAAGGGATAGCAACAGCGCTTCTTGGGCGAAGTACTTGGGTAGATTACTGAAGCTTTGCTCCAGTACCCCAAGGCCCTGAGGATGACCTATTCCTACGTGACTCTTTTAGGATAGGCATAGAGACCAGGACTAACACGCCGTTTCTGTACTAATCATCTGCGCTAGTCTAACCAAGTATGGGTAGCAGAGAATTTATTAGGGAAAATTAAAAGTTAAAATTATAATTCATTTCGTATTCAAGCGCAAAACTTAAGTCATCTCAAAGTAATACACATCCTTTGAAATAGAATAAAAACTTTTTAGTAGTTAATTTAAAAATTGCGCTAGTTATTAAAATCAACATAAGCGAAAAGCTTAGTGATTAAAACATACTTTCCTGATAAAAATTGAAGTCAATAAATTTAAGAAAGAGAATAATTAATTTCACTTATTTATTCAAACCTACCCCTCCATAGGCCATTGAGAGTCCTCATATTACTTAAAGTTTATTTGAGAATTCAATTATAAGTGATTTTGTTATTTAGTTTACAATTAAATTAATATACTTTTATCTATTTTTGAGTTAACGAGTAGATAAGAAATTAAATTATATAAAATAAAAGTAAGTTTTAACGTGTAACAATTTTGTCTGTGCCCCAAGAGATGTAAATAAATTCACTTAGAATAAGAAAGAATTACCAAAGAAAAAATCAATGTAGCAATAATCCAAAAAAATCGCTGTATATATTGCTGGGATTTAAAGATTATTCAACAGTTAATTTAAATTTAGATAAATGCAAATTTCAGATGTTCTTTTTCATACAATTGGCAACTCGAGCGATTTCACTCTTTTACACTGGGCAACGAACCCACCCTCCAACGTATGAATACTGATATTAATTGCTTGTTGGTTCTTAATTTTAGAGTTTCCCCGGCCCAAATTAAATTCTTAGCCGTTCCTTAACTACCACCAACTAGTCGGGGTTACACTCAAAGAAAGGAAGGTCGTAATACATATATTAGGTATATGGTACATTAGTCCCTACGCTAAGACTAAGTCGATGCACTGGCTCAAGCTAAAATATTCGAGGTGAGGCATGACTTCTAGCGCTAAAGAGCCTGTACAAAAACAAATAAGGTGGCCAAAGTTAAAACTAAAAGCTATTCTGCTTGACTTGATGAAAAAAAATCGCCAACTTAGTGCCATTTTATAATGGGAAAAAATATTATGCAGCAATAACACATGCTAAAACCTGTCCTATAAGTATCACCTCGAATAGGTATGGAGAAAAGATTAAGAAAGAAAAAAAACAGCTGTACATACCTAAACTAGAGGCAAAGTATGTGTATGTATATTGTATACATATTTAAGGGTTGCATGTCCTGGTCATTACATACATGTTTATATATGTACCTGAATGTAAGAAAACGTGAAAAAAGTATTAAATATGTGTAATACGACAACCTAACCTTTAAAAAAAAGAAAAATCACTGTATCTCAAGAAAAAAGCAAACATGGCTAAAAATAACAATTCTGACAAATTTCTTAAAAAGGAACTACATAATCGAGGGACACAAATATAAAGAAGTTGAACTATGCACCAACATAACTTTAATTACTTCCTTTTTTACTGGTTCGTGAAATAAACAAGTACCAAACATTTTTTTTTCACGGCGTGTTAGAAAAACAAATATGGAAATTAACCTAATCTTCCAACATTATTTGCACAATATTACTTCTCAACATTCTAAAAACAGTCATGACTCGAAAAGGAAGCTAGAGAGACCCAAAAAAATAATTTTTCTGGGCTCTCTCAAGGGTGGCTACATAATCGACGATCACAAGCAGAAAATAGTTAGACTATGCACGAACATAATTTCAATTTTCTCGTTTCTTGACTGAATCTTAAAAAAAAAAAGTTAAAAAAAATTTTTAATCAGAATGGCATGTTTGGAACATTAATACGAATGTTGCTAAATCTTCGAGGAATTTTAGTTATAACATAACCTCTCAAAATAAGAAAAACAGTCATATCTTAAGAGAGAAGCCATATAGGCCAAAAATGATTCCAAGCATAGAAAATAATATTATTACTGAGGTGCAAAAACGTATGTCACATCAATTCATACAAACAATCATAATTATCCTTAAAATAATCAGTCACATTTCAAAGATAAAGCTACATCATACATATCTGCTACGTCCAAACTTCTATAAAGAAAGGGCGAAACTTGTAGAGTCGTTCTACAAACAAACATATTTGAATTTTGTTCGTCAAGAACCAGCCATCGGCCTAGAGGCATTTTTTGCTTTAACTTAAAATATACTTTGTTCTGAAATCGTTGACTCGGCGTTGTGGTGTTGGATTTCACCAAGCGATATGTATGGTGTGGTGTACGCTGAGCTGGCATTGACTTACTGTTAAAGTTCATGTCTTATGTCATACCATAGTAGTGTATTCTATTCGTCTTTTTATCCGACGTTCCTGTGAAGGTCTTCGTCATACCATGTCTATTTTATTTTTCCTCGATCTTTAATTTATTTATTAAGGTAAGAATTATGTGTCAATCAATAAAATTTGTTAGATCTTGAAATGTTTTATATAATTGAGTAATTACAATGTTTTTGAATTAAGAAAATTAATTTAATCAACAACCAAGTGATGTCTTATCTGATGGTTCAATAAATTTAGAAAATCCAGAAATAGTTAGTTTTTTAAATAGTACACATAATTAAGTTTTAGATTTGCATTTACAATGTTATACAATTTTTAGTTTCCTTAACTTAACTTACTTTTATGATCGTTGGTTAGCCGCTGCTTACGCGCACGCAGTCGCAAGATCTTACAAGGTTGACCGCAACGCTGTTCCTAATCCTACACAAGAGCACTCGTGGTGATGACAATAATAGGCTTCTGCTTTTAACATTGGAACCTGAACTGACAATCCTTTTATTCTTATTCCTTCTTGATTCATTTTTTTGGCCAATTCATAGTGGCCTGGTTTGCTCAAGCTTTTCTCACACAGATTAGTCACTGAACTAAGGCTTACATTGGCTTGAAATGCACGCTTTTAACACGTAGCATAACCACTGAACTATGTCCGACATCTGCTTGAATGACACAACGGAACTCACTGTCTAACCTTTATAGTTACTTTTGAGCACTTGATGAGAAAGAAAAGTCTAATATTGTTATGTATGAGAAGTTTTTATATTCTTGCGTTTAAGGAGGACGTGTCAAGTTGGGGATCCGAACGATCAATCAGAGCTTAACCTAGTTATTTTCGATCGAAGCGAGCACAGTTGTCGTGTAATAATTATACTGTAATTGATGGTTAAAACTGCTGATCTCTCAAATTTAACATTAAGCACAAGTTGCTCTCAAAATTGTATATGATATTTTTTGTGTACATCCACAGTAAAGAATGTTGCAATTGTTGACCAATCACATCATTTGATGTACTGATGCGAATCGATTTTGTAAGATGAGCTTTTGATAAGATTGTTTGAGATTGCACGCGTACTTTGAGTTTTACGACAGTAGCTTGTTTCAAAAGAAGAAAGTTATTGTTACGCGATTGTCGCTCGATATTTTGAGATTGCTAAGCCTTGGCTTTTTATAATTTAAAAATGAAACTCTGCATTTCAAAGTAATTAATATCAAGTGTATGACATGGGATGTCACACGCCCCCACCCCTCTTCTTAGCTTATTTAGGCAATCATAAGAGTAAATATAGTTGAACCCATGTCAAGTACTTAAAATAAAAAGACAATAATGATATATACACATATTTTTAGTAGTATAAAGTATTAAATTAAAAGAATAAGACATAAAAATTATGTTTTACGTATGAATTAATGCAATTTATAAGATGAACCATTATTTTTTGAGATTTTGCCGTTGCAAGTTTTCTGTGTCAAACTCATTATAGGTGATGTTATGCTGTGGTTATGATTGTAGAATGGATTGTCATTTGGAAATGGCAGCTTAACAGTCACAATTTTTGCTGAGTTCGGTAGGAATGATGTTCGTGCTTTATAGTATCGGGATTGATTTTTTTCTTCCTTTTTTCCTTTTTTCTTAAGACATTACATGGTATGGTAGTGTATTGTAACCGAAGCATAAGATAAGGTTGGTTTTTATCTTTCATCTGGAATGAATTGCAACGAATTGTTTGCTGGGCGTGTTGATAGAAGTCATTAGAAAGTTGTCGGTTACTTTACTTCTTGATGGCAGCTTTAATCGGTAGTTTTATGCAGTAGCCGTAGATGCTTTGCATTTCATAAAGTATTCTAATGGGGTTAATGTTTCATTCGACATTTCTGCGGGATCCGTAGTGCTTCACTGACCTTGCTTCATTGTTCTATTGAAATCAAGTGAGAGGAGAAACTGCAGTGTCGCTGTCACGCCTTTATTATATCGTTTTTAATCCTGCGTACAATTGTGTTATAATACTATAAGGTTTATTTTTATCGATGTTTTACATGTGTACAAGCTTTTTGTAAATTATAAGACATTAATTTTACTATAGATTTTTGTTACACCTTTACAATGCATTACTGTTGAACAAAATGTTGTTAAGCGTCAGTGGTTGGAAATACATCTTAAAAACGTAAAATCTTTCGTTGATGGTTTCGCACGTGTATATAACTTTTTAAAAATTTTTAAGTCATATGTAATACAATAAAAGAGAAACATCTTAACCAGTAGTATACGTAAACTTGTAAAAAAATTGTATGAAATATTATTTGATTATAAAAAGTTTATTTTTTATTTTTTAAAGGTTAAACATTTGTGTATCATTGGTGATAAATTTCGGACGTTGCTAACATTTTACTATTTTGCAAAGAATTTTAGTTTGAAAACCAATTAACTAAAATTTAGTTATGTATATTTTAATTACTGAAATTATTACCTTACAAAACTGTTAGGGTTTGATCTTATTTTTAATCTAATTTCTGATTGGTCAAATATTATGAACTTGTAAACAAAAATTAATTTTTAACGGATTTTACAGTAATGTAACAAATATTAGATAATTGTATTGGTAAAACTTGGCTGTTGATTAAAAAAAATTGTATTAAAATTACTCTTAATGTATAAGTAGTGATTTTTTCATTCTCTGCATAAAGTGTTAAGGAGGCATTGGGCGTTTGGTGTCGTATCTATTGAGGGGCCCCTATGGGATACTAGTCATACAAATGATTCTTTGTAATATTTTTTTTATAATCATTTTGATTATACACATGTGTGAGCAAAATAGCAATAATACGTGGAAAAGTCATTGGAAAAATCGATATTAAAAAATTTATTAGTTTTCCCGAGGTACCTTGTGTAAAGATGACGGCCCTGCCACGATAAAGCTGACAACACTGTACTCTTTTGTTCTCATCTGCTATTGTATACCTATACTTGTGTTAGACTTAAATTTTCATGCTTGTATGTTTATGAATTTACAGCGCATGCGCACTTACAGTACCTGAACAAAACAATTCTCATGTTCGATGTTTTCCTCGCTATTTTCTCAAAATTTAACGTGTTGATCCTATTCTTTTTTTTAAAAAATAGATTCTTTATACTTTTAAGTACATATACCAATCTAATGTGTGGGCCCACAGCTTTTTATTGCGGTACGGTAGTCTACTGAATTTCGGGTTCCGTAAGGTTGCGTGTTAAAATGATGAATTTTCACAAGCGATTTTCTCGAAAATAAGTGTGTTGACCTACCTATTTTGTTTTCCTAAAAAAATTTAGCAAACGTTATCTATATAATCTCTGAATTTCAGACCTAGCCAGCATTTAATTCAAAATCGCCCAAGCCTCCTTCAGTGGTTATTATAAGTATTTATTTTGGTAGTTTCAAAAATTTCGTTGTAATATTTATCTGGTTTTCCTCTCCAAGGTTCTTTTATTAAGTAAACTTTCATACCACCTTCGAAATTTTGAGGTCTAGCATGCTTATCAAAATTTTGTTTACTTTTATTTTTACATTTGATGAGCTTATCATAAGCTTTTTCATGCATGTCTTTCAAACAACGGGTCAAATCAATAAGATAAGTATTATAAGACTATTTGATTTTCGGTTGGATATGGGTTTGGTGGACGTGCTTTTCAAACTAATGCTAAATTATATGATGTAAATCCGGTAGCTATATGCAGTGATGTATTGTATTTATGTATAGCGAAAGGTAAAATTTTTTCCCAGTCTTGTTTAGTTGCAGCTTTTGTTCTTAAAAAGCTTGTAAGTATGGCATGACTACATTTTAAAGAACCGTTGGATTGAAGATGGTCAGGTGTAAAGGTCTTAAGATTGAAACCGAAAATTTCGGCAGAATTTGTTAGTACATTATTTTGAAAACTCTTTTCATTATCACTTAGTACTATTCTAGGCACTCCATACAACGCTATTAAGTGTCCTGCCACAGCATCTGCGACTGTGATAGCTCGGATGTCGGGTACAGCTACTGCTACATAGTATTTTAAAAATAGATATTGTATAGTTAATATGTGTTCATTTACAGATGTTGTTGTCGCCAAGGATCCTACAGTATCGATGGCTTTTTTAAAGAAAACTTAAGCTAGAGTATCAGTTATTATCATAGGTTCTTTTGTTTTTATCCGAGTTAGTTTTTGTTCTTGCCAAATTTTGCATTTTCGTAGAAAATATTCAATATCTTTTCTGATACCTTCCCAGTAATACAATTCTCGTATTTTTCTATAAGTTTTATTTGTTCGTCTATGTCTACCGAAGAGACTGTTGTGACATTCTATTAATTTTTGTTGTCTCATTTCGTTTGATAGATAAGCAAGATTACCGAAACACAGTTATTTCAATGTTAACATGACTGAGTTCTTCATGAATAATTTTGGGCAATATTCCTCTGGACAAATTGTTGGTTACTTTACCCTTTCTGGATATTTTCGATGTTTCTATTTTCTTATTTTTTGTTGCTTTGGCTAAACCTGCTAAGCATGAGTGGAGATCTTTAAGCAATATTTCATCTCTGTCTCTTTTTTGACAACCAAACAGAATAGTAATTTATTTTTTTAATTAGTTTTTATCACGTCACCTACTCATGGTTGTGTTTAATTGAATTCAGATTTTGAAGTATAATTTAAATCTAATGATAATTTAATGTTAGTAGAATTAAGCATCAAGTTGGCCAAAATAAACGTTGCAATGTTGTCTTTCGAATTTGTTAAACATTGTCGTGTGCTTTATATTTTGAGGTGATCCATTTCTGTTCTTATCAAAGGTCTGATTATAGGGCTTTCTTTACGAGCGGCTAGGTTATCGCGTTTGGCATTTTATGGCTGATCTAATATTTCGAATGTGGCTGTAGGACGAGTTGACGGTGTTAAGTTACTCTGCTTCGGGACATAATGCTGTTTAATGAATATGTTTCACTCCTTAGCACTTGAATGAGAAGGTGTATTGGGTATACTACCATGCGTTTTTTCTTCCTCTCTAGCTTCTTTGCTATCTTCTTGTTCAATGGTAGAAACATTAGGCTCTTTCCATACAGTGTCGACATCGTGTCATAGTATCGTAGATGTATCCTTAAATCGTTTTATAGATTATTTAGATTTTATTGAAAAGCCTTCTCCTTCTATAGAATTTTCAAAGTCATCGGAATAGTCTAGTGTATTCTTAGATCAAGTTTTTAAACTTTAAAAATTTGTTTCTGTTGAATCTTGTTCGTTATTTCCTATTGTTCCTGCCGGTATGTAATGATCCCAATATAAAGATAAGTCAGCAAAATTGGTATTTTGCAAACTATTAGTTAAAGGATATTGTTTATCATTTTTATTTGAACTGCTTCTCAAAGCATCTTCATGACTTGATCTGCGAGTGATGGATTGCAGCTTTGAAATTTGCTTTATTTTAGCAACTATTTCTTCTTCTGATGTACTTGACGAGTCAGTGTCAAACTTAAATCCCACTGATTTTTGAGATACAGTTTCGATTTTTTTATTTTTAGAAGTCATAGAAGTAGACGGTTGTGCAGAAGGGTTAAATATTTCTACCAAGTCACTGGCTCCAGTATTATCTGTTATGGTTGAAATAGATGATAAATCTGGTTTAGTGTTCAAGAGACTAGGAAGTAGAGATTTATATCTTTGGGGTGTTGGTGCATGCTGGTTCTCTTCATCTTTCGATGTATCTAGAACTTCTGTATCATCAGAGTCTGAAAGGGTCTTGGGTGTGTCAGGAGGAGGTTAACTTCGTTTTTCTTGAGCTCGGCGCTTACGTTACCTTTGAGCTACTGATTGTCTAGTAAGTTCGTCTTGCCCTCCTTTCGTTCCCGGCGGTATAATGAGAGAAATATTCTTAGAGCCCTTTTTTCTTCTTCTCGTTGCTTGCTTTGCTGTAGTAGTGGGTTTGAGTTTACTAGAGCCATGATTGTGTATATCACTGCCCCTATTAGCACGTGCAATAGATGTTTTTGTTCGTCAAGGAATTTTTAAAATATATTTTAAGGGTAACATACGGGACTGTTATGTTTTACAATTACGAGACTCGCTGTCAGAGCTTGAACTGTTAGAGAGATGACTGCTTCTGTTACTGCTGTATGTTAAAATTTTTTCAATTCTTTTATGCTTCACAGTAATATCCATATAATTGTTTACGGTATTTATTTTTTGAAAATCAGCAGGGTTACGCGATAAAGCGTCAGCATTTGAATTTAAACGTCCGGGTTTGTACTTATAGGTGTAGTTGCACCCGCAGAGTTTTGCTCTACATTGATTTAGGGGACTCATGGGGTCTTTTAATAATTTGATCCATGTTAAAGCTTTGTGATTTCCGTAAAGTGTGAATTTTTATCCATGTAAATAGTGTCGAAAATGTTGTACGGTGGCTATTATTGCGAAGCACTCTTTTTCAGTAGTGGAGTAATTTTTTTTTTTTTGCATTTATTAAGAATGCGAGACATGTAGGCTACAGGATGGTCTTCTCGTGGTTCTCCTTGACTTAAAACAGTACCGAAAGCTAAGTTGGATGTGTCGGTAGTTAGAATAAATGCTTCATCAAGATCGACACATGCAAGTACCAGAGCCTCACACAGGGCTGATTTTGATCTTTCAAAGCTCTCTTCCTGAGTCTTTGTTCAATCGAATTTATGACTTTTCCGTAATAATAGGGTTGAAGGCTGTTCAATTTAAGCACAATCCTGAATAAATCGTCTATAATATCCTGTAAGTCCTAAAAATTCTCTAATTTTCTTACAATTTATTCGTGTTGGAAGGTTTTTAACTGCTTTAAGTTTCTTGGTATCGGGTTTTACTCCATACCCCCCTATTTTTAGTCTTAAATATGTTATTTCAGGAGTTAAAAATTCGCATTTATCTAGCTGTAATTTTAAACCAGCATCTTTAAGTCTATAAAATAATTCACTTACTTCTATTTCATGATCTTCTTAGGTTGTGGCACGTATTATAATATCATCTAAAAATATAAATAGTTCTGTGCCTTGTAATCGAAATGATACAGAATCCAACAGTCTTTGGAATGCAGCTGGTGCATTGCATAATCCAAATGTATACTCATAATGTCCATACGGAGTACTATAAGCTGTTTTACGACGATCTTCTGGAAAAACTTCAATTTTATGAAATTAATTAGCTAGATCAAATACTGAAAAAAATTTTGATCCGCCAGTTTGCTCTTACATCTCTGTAATATAAGGTAACGAGTAGGCACCAGGGATAGTTTTAGCATTTATTTTCTGAAGACTATTTTGAGACAATGTCTCTTTTCTCCGTTGGGTCCTGACTTTTTTAGGACAATCCACAGTGGACTATTGCATGGGGTGGAAGACTAGCTAATGGTTCTATCTTGTAATAGTTTGTCGATCTGATCTCTAACTTCCTTGTGTAGAGCAGGAGGGTATCTATATTGTTTTGTAAAAACAGGTTCATCGTCAGTTGTTGATATGTTATGTTGTACATACGATGTATGTGGAGCAGCATCACTATTGATATAAAATAAATGGGAATACTCTCTTACTATTCGATAAAGTTGCTTATAGCTTGTCTTATCATGATGATGCAGGCAAAGTTTTTCCGTAATGTAGTTAATTCTTCCCTCTATTGTTATGTTGGAAACATCACTAAAATCTGAGTTAAGAAAATTTTCTGAATCATCTAGATCTAAAGGTACGAGATTTTGTGGGAGGATCTCGATTTCTACTTGCACTTTTCTAGTGTTTACTGCCATCGTGAAACAGCGGCCTTTATGTTATATTACTGCTGCTTCACCTATGAATTTACCACGAGTAGTTTTTATCAAGCGCAGGTATGCTTGCCCGTGGCTGTTAGTTTGCGTTACACGAATCTCTATGGGGGCTCTCATTTTGGCTGGTATTTTATATACACGATTTTGACCAAAGGTTACTCCTGTTGGTTTAAAATGTTTAGAAGTTGGCAGAGATTAAAAGTTTTCTTTATTTATGCTAATATTATCTATAATTTCGTGAAAATTATTTTCATTACTTATATATTCTGTCATTGTATCAAGTTATTTAAGTCCACGTTCTTCGTCGCCTATTATTACAATTCTTCCTATGAATGGAATGGAACTTATAGGTCTTCTTTTTAGTATCAAGGATCTTTCGTCATAACAAAGCCTGGCCCGTTCTTCTGCTAGAAATAAATTTCCTACCATTCCTGTCTTACTGAGGGGTGTTTCTGGTGCTAAAACTTAAAAAACGTGATTCTTATCGAATATGTTTAACGTTACTGTTCCTAATGTTACGGTATTTTGAGAAGTTAATACAATAAGAGCAGTTTTTGTGTTAGTAATTTATATAAAATTAAATTGTAATGGAGATATTTTAATAGCATTGACGTCCACTCCTGTATCCATTATAAAAGTGTCTTCACGTCCGTTTACTTTAAAAATTTCAAGTCTTACTGTTAGTGCATTGCCAAAGTTTCTTGAGACGGACACTAGGGTGATTGCACAAATTGGTTCCTCAGTGGACGCTAATTCAGGTATTTGCTCGCCGCTGCGTCTGGGTGACAAGCACCGTTCCCGTTTAAAGGATAGCTTGGTTCAGGTCTAAAATTTTGCGGATTATTGAAAGAGTTCGACCTTGAGTAAAAGCTAGTGTCATTTCGTAATTCTCGTTGGATCTGAACGTTTTTGCAAGTGCAGGGGTAATTTCCCATTGGAGAAGTAGACGAGTTACTAAATACACAATGCACTAAGCTTGTGCAAAAGAGGCAATCCAAATAGGCTAATAATTGGTTTTGGTATTGCGTTGGTTGTGTGGGGCCGAGATATTGATGATTTTTCCACGAGTCGTTCAAAGGCTGGTAAGATTGCGTTGTATTCGATTTTTGCAACAATTTTACAGATTGATTATTAAAGTTGTTATTTTGATATTGAAAAGCTGGGTGTGATACTATTTATTCTGTCTGAATTAAACGTAGTCGGGAAAATTTTTATGTCAGTCGGTTTGTAATAATAAGGTATATTATCGCGATTGTACATGTTGGGATCGTTATAGTCAACTCTTTGTATATTGTTTTGGTTGGGCTGAGAATATCAAAAATTTCCTTGTCTATTTTGTTGGTCTACTGATAGATTTTGTCTTGCTGTAAGGTGTAACTGCTGAGCAAGGTACATATGTGAATTCTAATGGTACACAGTAGCGAGAGTATTGGGGTATAATATTTTTCCAACTTCTTCTGCTTGTAAAGCTACTTGTAAAGCACTGGCAAACGTTTTTCGTACGTTTAACATCATGGTGGCTTTACATTCATTGGGTAGGCCTCGCATGAATGCTTTACGGCCAACCATTTCTAGATATAACTTGGTATCAGGCTGTTAGTTTGCAGGAATGTTTTTGAAAGCGCTCTCTATTTGGGCTACTCTAATGCCTTGACTAATGACTTAGGAGATCCTCTCGTAAAAATCGTGAACAGTTTCTCCCTGTTTTATTTGAGAGTTATTGATGTCGGTGATGTATTAAACGCAAGTTTTAGAAGGATTAAAGTGTGCCTTTGAATGGTTTATAAGGTCATCTAATGTATTTATTCTTAATCCGTTTAGACAATTTATTGCTCCACCCTTTAGCCTGGAATCGCTGTTCTTAAAAATATAGGCTCTTCCACATTTGAGATAAGGGACCAACTATACTCATCATCTTGCAAGAAATCTTTGAAAGGTGTATTTTGATTACTAAATATTAGTATGTATAAGGCAGCTTGCTTACTTACAAGAGTTTTGATAAATCTGATAAAGATATTCATACGAATGTTCCAATTAAATTTCTACACAATATTAGTGAAGGCTTGCCACTACATGAGCTTAATTAAAAAATTATAGAAATTGTTATATTGATATAAAATTCAAGTTTAGTTGATGGATTATGTAACGGTACAAAATCAAAAATGACAAAATTACTCAAGTACAATATTAAAGCAACAATTGTAACTGGAGAAAAAATTAAAAAGAGAGTTTTAATACCAAAAATAACCCTTAATGCAGTAAATTCATCATTAACTTTTTATTTTATATGAAAACAATTTTCCTCCTGTCTTAGCGTTTTTAATGACTATCAATAAGTCTCAAGGTCAAAGTTTTAATAACATTGGAGTATATATGAAAAAACCATTGTTTTCGCATAGTCAATTGTACGTCACGTCATCAAGATGCAAAAATGAAAGTGGAATTTATTTTCAAATAGAGCTTGATGATAATTTAAGAATCGAAAAAGTCGTTTGGACATAAATTTTTGACGTTAACTAATCCAAAGTTAATAAAAAAAAAATTTAACTACTTTACATAAGCAAAAGTATGAAATTGTACATAATATTTTCGCACAGTTTGTTTAACTTATAAATAAATATATTAAATAAATGAAATTATTCTTTTAATAATGTTTCATGACGATGCGCATTATTTACCATATTTCAATAGATATGATTTCTATCTTTTTGCGGTAAATAGGGCTATGAGCAAGGTCCACGGTTTTAATATTCTATAAGTTCATTTGTTGTTACTAATTAAGTATGAAAATATAATGTGATGTTCTTATACTTATTTAATAATGCAATTAATAATCTTTTAGAAAATTTAAGAAAAAAACATTAGCACATCGTAGCGTTACCTCAACGAAGGCGTTAAACTGTACTAATGTGTTGGAAATTAGGGGCTCTCTTAAATTTGTTAGGAAAACCGAGACAGAAGGTTCAATATAACTAGAAACAACATGAAAACCTATATAATTTACCTTATTTTGAGATGCAGCTAAAGGGTAACTGGAGGGAGTCCTTTAAAATTGTGTTAGATTATCCTGTTATTGGGTTATAAAGTCATGAGAGAGAGAGTGGGGGATGGGCGGAAAAAGATCAAACAAAAATTAAACCCAATAAATATTTTGTAAAAACTGACAGTAGAGAATGTACTAACAAATTATACAGCTTAAATAATTATTAAATTCGAATGAGAAATAATGACGAGGAGCTAAGGAGTGGTGAGAAGTGGGTGTCTAGAAATTTTGAGGGGTACTAATAAGAGGTTTTCTAAAGAAGTGTGAGAAGAGCTTAGAGTAGGGGTGCAAAGAGTAATTAAACTAAAAATGACATAATTACTCACATAATTTTACTTTATTTGGATATGCTACTAATGGAAAGCTGAAGGGAGTCCTTTTAAATTGGAAGGGAGGCTTATTGGGTTATAAAATCATGAGGGTGGGCTAAGGGGGTGAAGGGAAGGGATGAAAAAAGTTTGACCCAATAAAAATATAGTTAAAACTGATAGAATTTGACCTTACTTAGAGAGGGGTTGAGCAGTAGGGTGGAGGAGAGGTTGAGGGGGGCTCACAAAAAATTCAACCCAATAAAAATTACGTTAAAACTGTTAGAATTTTACCTTTTTTAAAGAGGGGCTGAGGAGGGACCGAGGAGGGGTAAAGGGAAGATCATGTAGAATGATGCTCTAAAATCACATGATTTCCCCCTTACCCACCCTCCACCCCTTCTCAGCCCCTCTCTAAATAAGATAAAATTTTAACAGTTTTACGTAATTTTTAATCAGGTTAAATTTTTAGTTAGCTCATCTCCACTCTTCTTAAGCCCCCCAGCTACACTGCTTAATTTTGATGAGCCCTCCTCAGCCCCTTCTTCACCGCCCTCCTCAGGCTCTCTCTATATAAGGTAAAATTTGATCAGTTTTAACTATATTTTTATTGGGTCAAACATATATACATACATATAACGCAAAGGCCCCGTCTTACAGCACAAGGCTCTACCACTGATGCAGTATTGCACTATCTCCACTACCATGCTGGGAGTGTTACCATGAGAGAGAGGTAACGCATGGATTCTTGTCTAATAGCACAATGAGAAAGAGAGAGAGCACTCCAGAAGCAGGAAATGTAATACTCGGATTCCGTCTAATAGCTTGTATAACAGTACCCCCCTTACCCCTAGAGCAGTGTCGCACTTTCCTCACCATTATCCTTTAAGTTCTATTGTTCAAAAAAATTATTTAAAATTCTGATTCGCAAAAAAGTTATAGAACGTACTGGTCATGCAATGCAGCTAGGGGGTGCAGAACCAGCATAGTCTATCTACTCACGTGCTGGTTGTTACAACATGAGCCATTTTTGAGACCACGTGCTGCTACTGTGCCCTCCTTGCCACCTTTGTACTTTTAAATCTGTACCAACGAGCGTATTGCGGTATATATGCGTATTTACTATTTACGTAATGTCAAGCATGTTAAATTGATTTATAGTATTTAGTGGTACCCCAAGGACCTCTTATTAACTATCTGTATTTTTGGTTTCATTACTGTTAAACTTTATTTAAATGGTTGATAACAGCACTGTGTATATTTTAATGTAATTTATCGTCATCTGAAATATTTATTAAATGTCTAGTAGTTTTTAAAAACTGATAACTTTATATTTTTATTTTATCTTAGACACATGATTGATAATCGCGCAACCCAATTGCTCTTATTATGGCTGTTAATTGTAAGCAGTAAACTTAAGCTTCATCTAACTCAGCGATATGCGTGGTTCATAATCATAAATAACTAATCAATATTTTAAGTAGTAATAAAATAAGAAATCATCTAAAAAAAAAATTTTCAAGTAACTTGTACATCATTTTTCCGGTTTAAGTACGTATTTTCAAAATAATAATTTATTGTAAGAATCACTTAGTTACTTTAAAACTGTAATTTGTAATGTTTTGATTTCATGATACATAAAAAGATATAGGAATAGAAGCTAGTTGAATAAATGACACATTTCGGATTTTTGATGCGTATAATTACTAAGTATTTTATTTAAAAATTTTTTGGTAAAAGTCATTTAATTTATGTTATTACCTTAAAGAAACAATTGTGGAGAATTATATAATAATGTAGTTTAATAAAAAAAGAAAGAAACATTGTAGATAAGAATCCTGAAACTATACTTTTTAAGAAAATTTATATCGTTTGGTAAGTTTATAAGCTATTTGTACAAGTAAGCCTCAGCAAACACATTCATACATTCAAAATATCCTCATACAAGTAACTTAAAGTATAAATTTAGTGAAACAAGTGTAGATCACCGTAGCTATAATTTACAGACTTCGTTTCTGTCTACTGCTTTCTAATATAGGTGATATCTAATGCTATTTAGTTATTTAAATAAACATGTAAAACTGGTATTTTCCTGAATAGTTATGATATTGCCATAGAAATAGCTTTTAAAAAATTTAAAATATTAGGTACGTTTAAGGGGGTAGTGTCACAATGTATTGTCGATGCGTGTTCTCAAATACATTATGTGTTCTGAAACAGACAAGTGAAAATAAATGTGGCAACGCCGCATAAGGTGAAAATAAACCCTTTGTATATCTGTACGTACAAGTATAGATACATTCGGAGGTTATATTGTACGTCAATGTTGAGTTAGTGGTGAAATCTTCGTTGCAACATCTTCATGGATCTTTCAATACACCTTTCAATTTGTTATAACTAAACAACAGTGAAGATACGGGTGCTGTTCTTGAAATATGATGTTTAAAACATACTATTTTACATTATATTTCAATTTCAGCAAAGTCTGAGATATTTTTGTAATCGCAATGTGTAAAATACTCTTTTTCAATAAGAGTACATGTTGAATAGATGACTTATTTCTTAAAAACAATGAAGCTAGGGTGTTTGAAATTTTAATATGTCATCCTACATATAATTGTTAGCTTATACAAATTTTTTTCAAGGCATTCCTAAAATTTTTTATTTTGTGACACTACCCCCTTAATAAGTTAATTTTTATTCTGTAAGGAATTTCTTACACTTACAATGAATAGTATTTTTCCTAAGGAATCTTTAGCCTTAAAAAGTTCTAAAATCCAAACACAAAAATGGTCAAATCCAAACATAAAAATCCAAACATCAAAAAAGTTATTTTTTGTTCATCATACTTCCTGTATAATATTTGTAGTATAATAATGTTTAGTACTCGTACTTTAACAAAATCAAACTAAGTAATATTGACCTTAGCTCTAACGTTTTCATATACTTTCGACATAGTAAGGTATTAATGTATTTGATGTGAGGTTTCCATAAAATACCAATCAAAAGACAATTTTACGATTTTGTTAAAGTACGAGTACTAAGCAGTATTATTCTACAAAAGTCATACATAACGAATGATGCAACCAAAAAAAAAAATCTTTACCGTTTTCATATTTTGAATTCAGAACTTTTCAAGGCTATGGATTCATTAGGAAGAATACATAGGGTGGTACAGTAGTTTCAAAAAATGGTTAATGACAGCTGTGTAAATGCTTCAAATTCAGAGAGACTCATACGTAAAAATGCACCAAATTTGAAGCAATTGTTGTAAACATATTGATGACAGCATTTTTTACTTGTGCTTTTGCTACTCAGTATAAATTCATGTAAGCAAATTTTATGATCCTCTAAAATTTTTATTTAATTGTAATAATATATTCAACAAATTTTAAAAGAATAGATTTTTAACATTTAATTTTTAAACTCTAACAGGTGTACATATACACATCTGGTTTTTAAATTCATTTTTTAATTAAAGCTTGCGGGGTACAACCACGTAAATGTGGTGCCTCGTATACGTTGATCCGCCGAATCAAGCGAGAATTATTAGGTCACATGGAAGGGGGACTTGCGAGGTTGGGAAAAAGTGCCATTGAAGGGTTTTGCGAGGAAGAGACGCGTGTCAAATCTGAGAAAATTTTAGATTTTCTTCGACGATCGTGGTGAGAGGGTTGACGGTCAAAGAACTCACGCTCAATCTGTTACCACGTGGCGCAATTTCTAATCCTGGTAAGATAGATATCTTTCAATCTTTTCGTTATATTTAAAGACCGCTGTATTAACTTTCAATTCATCCGAAGAAAATTGACCCTTTATATTATCTTTGTTTTGATTATTTAACGACGCATACCTCTTCCCAAATCTTCATGCTCGCAACCTTGCAATCTTTAAGTATAATATGATTAATAAAGCAGTTTTGCGTTGTTTGATAAAGTGCCGGAATCAATTGGTGTTAAATATTTATTTTTTATTTTATAAACATACAAAACTGAAAAGCCATATTATACTTTTTTTTTTGCGTTTTAGGTCTGAAAACTTGAGGAATCATTTTTTGTTTTCTATCCTTCAAAGTCTAAATGATACTCTCTTGTCAAGTACTATATTCCGTGTGCCAGCTTCATTTTTTATGGGATCGACTGCAAGAGAAACGGGATGGAGTTATGACAATCTGACTGGCTTAGCAGTATTGGTGGGCACTTAAAAGTATTACCACTTTTCAAACAATTGTAAATAACAAAAGTGTGATAGATTCCATAATTCAAAAACTCATGATTGCTGAGAGAATGTCATCTTGAGTTAGAAAATGTTATCAGCGATAATGATAGCAGTTCGATTGCTGCTACGAGGGCTACTAGTACATATGTTACAATAAAATTTACGACGTATAGATAAAGTCACAGAGATATTTAATGCAGTTGGAAATATTCCGTACCACTGCTTTTATAACCCTGCAAACTTTAGCACTTAGTGCCGTCACCTACAAAAAAAAGAAAACAACAAATGTTCTCTGATGGATCAGGGTTTTACAAATGAGAGCTTGTTTTGGACTTTGAAAAGATTATATTAGATATTAGCAAATAAATTAAATAAATTTGTACCTGAACTTTTAACTTATAATAGCGAAAGCCTAAATAACATTATAGCAAGTAAAGTACCTAAGGTTACACTGTGTGAAACTTTAAGTTCTGATGACGTGTGGCATTTACTATCAACAAAAAAATGATAGAGTCTTATATTTTTATATTTCAAAGTAAATTTGGTATGAGTTTGGATAAATTTACTACAACATACCTTAGCCTGATAGACGAAAATGCAAGAAAAAGATATTAATTAACTTCAAGGCCTGAGTTAAAAAAAATCGTTTGGATGTGAAAAAAAGCTTTTTTACGTCATAGGAAGAAGTTGATAAAGGGCTCCAATGCGTATTGGTTGAATACGAGACTGCTTGCCACTAAAATATTTTCTATTCATCATATACCTTAAAATTTAATTTCATTTAACGTTGTTTTCTTTGATACGGAAACTAGTAATTTTTTAAAATAGCACATGTATTGCAGTTAACTGCCAAACATGAGAATTCAATATTTTCTGTTTACATTATTTCCACATCAAAAATCAATGAGGGTACGCGGCATCGTAACATGATAAAGATCTATTTCTAGCCAACTATTGGATCACGAGGAAGTTCTCAAATCGATATCCTTAATAAATGCTGAAATAATCGAGTTTTATTTAGTTTTAAGTACTTGTAGAAAAAAAAAATTTTTACCGCCCACAACTGCAAATTTGATTGTCTACGACTGATAGCTGCATCACAAAAAACTTTCTTCGTCAAGCATTGAAAAAATGTTACTCAACGATTCTATGATACGTTACCAGTGATAAAATCTTCTTTAGTTGAGATTTATTAGTAGAGATTTACTATTCTTTTTTTAATGAATATAAACCAGTAATTCAAGTTCATACTTGATCTTTTGTTAAAG
Source organism: Copidosoma floridanum (assembly GCF_000648655.2). The sequence continues at coordinate 1,872,793 of NW_019379456.1, read as the reverse complement.
TATAAAGTACAGTGACTTTACTTATTATCATAAACATTATTTAAATTGCATTTAGAATTATTGTTAGCAGTATGGGATTGAGCAGGTGACTTGGCGAATAAAAATACAACACTCGAAATGTATAATTAAACTTGGACACGTTTATTTACACTATCTTTAGGTATGACTATGTTAACACTTTACCATCTTAATTACAGTAGCTAAAGAAACAGAAAAAGGTACGATAAACTGTAAAGGAAATATGAAGACAGAGTATGCGTGTGTTAACAGACTGGCTGATTGCGCAAGAGTGAACAAAACCGTAGTTCCGATTAATCTGTTCTGAGACTCCATTGTGCTGAGGGGTGCGTGGACAGGCCAACTGAAGTTCTGCTCCCAACCTCTGGAGAACTTCTACCGTTTGGCCTCCTGTAAGCTCCGTGCCTTGATCGGTTCGAAGATAGCATACCTTTGCATCAAAATCCAACAGGTTTCGTGCGCTTGTCACGAAATTGTCCAAACAACGTCCTGTTTCACATTTTGTCTTTACTGGGTATGCCATAGTCAATCTTGAGTAGTCATCCGTGTAAACGATTATAAATTTATATCCTTTAGGAATAGTAGCTAGGCTGATCGGTCCCATTGTATCAGCATGAACTATCTCGAGTGGTTTGGTTGCCCTATCTCTTTTAGTACTGAAAGGCAATCTCTTGATTTTAGCAACTTGGCACACCTCGCATGTTGTAATGAAGCTATTGAAGACGGCCTTATTAAATCTTTATTGTCTGGATATTTTCTTTGCAGCGCCTTGAGATATTCTGCTGAGGCATTTCTGAATCTTACATGCCAGAGCATGGCTCTGTTATTTCTTTCAAATTTTCTGTACTTTTCTGTAAACGGGCTTTGAGCTTCTGGAATCTCACTAATCATAAGGTCATCACAATTATTGATTTTTCTATCTTTAACTGTTTTCTTAAACTTACTTTGATGAGAACTGTGTGGACTAGCTCTTCCCGATTCATTATTTGAGAGTCCAGGGCAGCTCCTATCATTAGTGCTGACTTGCTGAACCTTCTCAGTCTTTGCTTTCGGGGGATTTTCTACCATTAAGCAGTCTATAATTTCTTTGCACTTCTCATTATAACTTGTGCTCAGGCCATCTTGCAGTAGTTCTACTATCCAGTAAGGGCTCTTGTAGACACCAGAAATTATAGTCTCATTAGAACGCGGATCAAATATATCTAGCTTTGTGTTATCCAGGTACATACTCATGCTCCTTTCAGCAAAATGACGAAGTGACAGCAATTTTCCAGCGAGTGCCTTAGCGCATACAACTCTATCTAGGACTATCTTGTTTTGGTTATTTTTACCCGAAACGCACCCTTCTCCCTCCACTCTCAAGTCCGTGGAGGAATCTTTGTTCACGCATTTAATCAATTTATTTTTACAGTCATTAAAATTTTTGAAATAGAGTTTAGAATTAGCAAAGTGTTCTGTGGCGCCTGAATCTGCTATGAACTCAACTTTCTTGCAGCCGTTATCTTGTGTTTCCTCCGTGCGCGTAGAGAGCAAAGTTTTGGGGTTAACAGCAAACAAACCACTGCATGCATTAGACCTAGGTATTTCTACATTATTCTTACCCTCTTCGCCTTGTTTCTTGTTATCGACCTTGGCTTTCTTGTTGTTATGATTTGCATGCTGTTTTTCAGGTTTCCGTTTATTACTATCTTTAAAATTATTCTTATTGTTACCACTACCAGTGTTGCGTTTAAAATCCCAATCGTTACTTTTGTTAGAATTACCTCTGCACCTCCCTATGTGCTCTCGCAGGTTCTGCACGAACTGTTGGCAGGTGTAGCACCACCTGAGGTTCTGCCCTTTTTTTGGGCTGTCCCTCGAATAGTGCCCATTATCATTGCACTCGTAGCATAGAGTGCTGGCGGTGGCCGCATTAGCAGCAGTTACATTGGTGGCTGGTCGAGAGCCTGTCCCACCTTGGCTTGGCCCAGCACCGATCCCACCTCGACTCGGTCCAGCGTTCGCCCCACCTCAGCTTACTTCAGCATCCATTGTTGGTCGTGCAAGTGACCCTTCTGCCTCCTGTTTCAGGATATGTTGTCTTAAGTACTTAAAAGATAAGCCATCCTCGCTTTCAAACAGCCTGTTAAAATCGGCTATTTTTACGTCCGGTATTTCATCGATAATCGCATGATAGAAACTATCTCTTTTCTCATCTTCAGGGAAACTGTTAGTTTTACTAACTAATTCAAAATCTCTTATCAGTCCATCAAAAAATTCACAAAATTTAGTAGCACTTAGCTTTTTGGGGTCAAATTTAACGGAATTTATTTTGTTACGTATTTGATTTGCGCTCATTTTTACGTCACTTCTTTTCATATCTTTCATTTTTTGTATCATTGGTGATAGATCAGTAATGTGATATACTTCGTTTTGGTAATCTAGGGACAACCTACCTAGTATTACGTTTAGTGCCTGTTCTTTATCTTCTTCCATTTTTTCTCGAGTAATATTCATAGTGGCTTCCAGTTTTTAATTAATTGTGTGAAGCAATTTTTTACTTTTTAGTTCTCACTGCAATTGTTTTAAGAATAATTCTAGTTTTGTTGCATTAGTGAGGGAATAATTAAAATACCCTAGGCTATCTTTATTAATGACTTCTATCTTAAGACTATCATAAGGCACAGCACGTTCAAACATCAGCGAATTCTCAATGGAGTTGGAGTTTAGATTAATCAGTCGTTTACATAATTAAGGTCCCGGAGTAGATGTAGTAAATTTAATTACCTCTTGTATTCGACTCCTGGCCAGTTCTTGCTCAAGAGCCTCCATCTTTCTTTGTTAAGTGGCTAGACGCTGCTCAAACTCAGCTCGAATCGTCTCTTCAGCCCTGTTATTTTCTTCTCTTTCCTTTTTTAGGGCCTTCTTATGTTGTGAGGCAACAACCTCAAACCTCATCAACATCCAGGAGCTCTGCTGATGCCTCTCCTGTTCTATCAGCTTCCTGACCTCCTCGATATCTTTCTTTGAGGATTCTGAAATTTTATTTCGTGAGTTTATTATTTATTTAGGTTTGATATTTTGACCGGTTCTTTTCATTGGTTCTTTCTTCAGTTCATGATTTGCATGCGCCATTTCTTTATGTAAGCTATCTAGCTCTTTCTTTAGGTTATCTTTCCTGTTTTGCAAGTCTTTAAATTTGCTATCAAACGAATCTAAATTTTGGCTTTTCAAATCTTTATTCTTATCTTTAGATAAGGTATCAATCAAATTTATTTTTCTATTTTATGTGAGGTTAAGCTTTAACATAAAATTTAAAAAATCTGCGTTTTTACGTTTTATTTTTTTGTGTCCGGTAATAATATGTTTATTATTCAGAATTTAAGAAACATCATCAATCACAACAATATAACGAATTCCACAGTAAGTGAAATCATGCTGAACTAAAAAACTTGAAAACTCTTCGAAGTAGTTGTGTCTGTCAAATGTACACAAACAGTTTAGTTTGAATATTCAGTTAGACAAGTTTATTTATCGACAAAACGGGATATGGCAATTCTGAAAATCCCATATCTAGTTTTGGATGTTCAAAAGAATACACACCTAGATATAAATGTTTTAAAACTACTCATAGCTAGAACAGAGATAAGTAGGGAGATTGCCAGTGCCTATATTAAAGAGTGTGCCGATGTTTTGGCGCTGATTTGAGCGCTAATCCATCGTGGCCAGCAGAGGAACGGTGCACATGTTTTCTATTGGCTGGCGGCTTGTTGGCTTGGCTCGCGGGGAAAGGTAAGGAGAGATCAGTGAGGGAGACATGAGAATCCAAATGTGTGCATCGGTGATGAAGATGGAGATGGAGAAGAAGCTAAACCTATATGTATATGCATACAACGGGCCATATATCTATAGCTATAGTTGTACACTGCTAATACAGAAAAGAGCTGTGCGTATTACTTTTCTCGCTTTTCCTCCCTGAAAGAAAGATAAGCTTTTTAAATGCAGTTGATCAATCGTTCAACTATAAAAACAAAAAAATTATTGTCAGGTTATTAACAATTTTTTTTCATTTTTCAAAAAATGACCAGCTCAACGCAATTAGTATATTACTTTGCTATATTAATAAACGAGCGCCTTTATCCCAATAATCCAGTGCGCTCAATTGTTCTTCACTTTTATGATAAGTGAAATTATTAAATAATAAATTAAGGCATTCATCTCAATGACAAGGTACGCTCAAATATTTTTGGTACTAAGTAATATTATTTACTAATATACTGAACACCTTTACCCGAACGCTCCATTGCACTGATATCTTTATTTGTTAATTTAAATTTTTTCACCATTAATACATAGATTTACGGCAATAATACGATAAAGCTTAAATTAAATCTCAAGCTTCGAAACTTTACAATCAACATATGTAACTTTTAGCCTCATCATACCCTAAGCGTTAATAGCTCAGATGGCTAGAGCAGGAGGGTGAATTATAGTTTTGCGGCTCCGGGTTTTAATCTCACTCAGTGCAAATTTTTTTTTTTTTTATCATTACAACACTACTTTAAATGTTTCACACTTAATTTTATGATTACTTACGTATTTTGTTTTATTAGTAACTAAAAAGATCTTTTTTTTCCAATATTGGTACACGATCCAAGAAAATTTTTTTTCCATTTATGGCTTAAAAAAATTATTTGCCGCATCAAGTAAAAACTTTTTAAGTGCAGTCGATCATTTATTGAACAACAAAAAGAATAACATGGTTGTCAAGTTATTAAAATTATTTTTTTCACTTTTCAAAAAATGACAAGCTCAACGCAATTAACATATTTTTTTACTTTATTAATGAACGAGCGCCTTTATCTCAATAATCCAGTGCGCTTAATTGTTCTTTACTTTTATAATATGTGAAATTATTGAATAATAAATGAAGGCATTCACCACAACGACCAGGTACGCTCAAAAATTTTTTGCACTAAGTAATATTATTTACTAATATACTGAACACCTTTACCCGAACGCTCCATTGCACTGATATTTTTATTTGTTAATTTATATTTTTTCACTATTAATACATAGCTTCACAGCAATAATACGATAAAGCTTAAATCAAATCTCAAGCTTCGAAACTTTGCGATGAACATATGTAACTTTTAGTCTCATCATACCCTAAGCGTTAATAGCTCAGATGGCTAGAGACCAGCCTTCCCAGGCCTAAACAAACAACCGTACACTACACCCACACCCACACAATTCACACAGATTAACACAGAACAAATCACAGAAAAACCCCCCCGGGAATCCATAGTAAACCAAATCATCAATAATATTTTCACTTTACTAAAACTGCAGTTACAAAGACTCGAACAGATGATAAACAAAAACAACGAAAAAGTAGCTACATTATACGAAATGCTACCAGAAGACGAAAACACTGAACCAACGGCCTATAGTAAGATTCATAGATAAGCAACTAAACATAATATCCGTAAATATAAATTCTATTGTCTCGAACCATAGAAGATACATACTGCAAAACTTAATTAAAAAAGAAGATCCAGATATACTACTAATAAATGAAACAAAGCCAATAACCCAATAACCCCAACATAAATGTAATATTAAAAATTAAAAAATTTACAGAAAAGACAGAAAAACACCAAATGGTGGTGGCGTAGCTATACTCATCAAAAATCACATAAAACACAAAAAAATAAATACACCCTTCATACCTAATACACTTGAACAAATCATTGTAAAAATAAAACTTAAAAACGGTAACTCGATCTTTATCATATGTGGCTACGCCCCAGATTACTGCGCCACAGCTTTTATTTAAGATCTAAATAATCTTCTTAACCTCCTTAATCTAAGTGACCTACAGAATTACTACTTACTTGCAGGCGATCTAAATGCCAAGCATCAAGACTGGGAAAATCCCATATATAATGGAAGAGGCCTGGCACTAAAAAACTGGGCAGCAACTAATTTGCTGGAATATAAATTAGTACTAAAACACGCAAATCTACCTAGCTTCCCTAGAAGCAATGCTTTCATTGACCTTGCAATATATGACTGCAGACTTGTTGCTGACAACCTAACGAAGAGTGGAACGCTGCCAACAATAGACATAGATTTTTTTTTTTTTATATTCATCATCGCCCCTTGAGGGCTCAGACACGGCTATTTTGACACTATAAAATGTATTTAGCCATACGTTGGGTTTAATAACAGTAGGGGGAAACGGTAGATAGATCGGTAGGTTTATTGAAGTACAAATCTCATCCAGAAAAAAACCTCATTCATTGATGAAATTTTTGTCCAGAGTGGGATTTGAACCCCGGCCATCAAGATCTGTAGGCAGACACGCTACCGACAGAGCCATCATGTGGCTTAATAGACATAGATAGTGACCACAGAGCCTTTAATATAAAAATCACACTATCACTAGTAGAAGACAAACTTGATTTCACACCCCCCACTCACCCCCTAAGCTACAGTAAAACAAACTGGTCAGACTTCCAAAGCGAACTGTTAGAACATGACAACCTTAACATCGCTGATGATAAAAATCTTAACAATAATGAGATAAACTCTTACCTTGATCAAATAAACACTAACATAATAAATGCAATTAATAAAACAGTACCTACGCTATCGGACTACAACTCCGTAGACCTATACCTAAACAAAACGATAAAAAAACTACACAAACTCAAATCCAAATTAGTTTCTCAGCTCCACAGGAAATACAGACATCCTACAAAATTTTCACATATTATCATAACAGAAACTAAACAACAAATTTAAAAAATCAAAATCTTAATAAAACANTCAAACAAAAAAAAAACATGGATATCCCTAGTAAACTATAGCCCACTAATCATGACAGCAAACAAAGATGTAAATAAATGCATAAAAAGCGACAAAAATACTATCGTAATGGATAAAAAACAAAAATTAGACGTACTGGGTGATGCCTTCGCAGCTGCAAACAAACAAAATAAGAATTTTGGCAAACGTAGATTAAACGAAATAATTTAAGATTTTTATACACAATTTAACAATAAAATAAAATTGAACGCCCGGAATAATGTTACACTTTTAAACTTTACAAAAAACAACAAAGCTACAGACCGAACCTGGGGGGATGACCCAGAGTACTTTACTAGTGTTAACGAAACAGTCAAAATTTTTAAAAGTTTAAATAATAAAAAATCATTGGGCCCTGACAACAAACTTAACATAGCCCTAAAAAATCAACCGATAAAAATAATTAATGACTACACGATTCTATTCAATAACTGCTTAAATAATGTATATTTCCCAAAAAATTGGAAAACCGCAAAAGTCATACCGATAAAAAAAAGGGGAAAAACGAAAACGATCCAAATAATTACTGGCCCATAAGCCTTCTTTCAAACATATCAAAAGTATATGGAAAAATAATTAAAAGAACACTAACAAGTTTTTACGAAAAAAAAAATCATGCCAAGCCAACAGTTTGGTTTTAGAGAAAAACTAAGTACAGTCCACGCCGTCCACGTACTAACATCTGACATCCAAGCTTCCGTAAACAAGCACTAAACAACAAAAATAACATAGCAGCCTGCTTAATCGACCTGGAAAAGGCATTTGACACCGTATGGATAAAGGGACTGCTATTTAAACTACACAAGAACAAATTCCTGCATCACATTCTTAAGCTTATAGCTGGCGCAGTCACCAACAAAAAACTCTACACATACCTGAACAACAAAACCTCGAACTTCACGCTAGAACTAAGTGACGGCCTACAACAGGGCCCAGTTATTGCCCCAGCCTTATTCAATTTTTACACCGCGGCAATTCCAAATTTGTTCGACTTGAAAAATAACGAAAGCACAAAAATTCTCTTCTTTGCAGACGACTGCATAATCTACACAAGGGGAAAAAATGTAAAAAAAATGCAAAGCGTCACGCAATCCTTCTTCGATAAAATAAAAGACTACTACCACACTTAGAAGCTAAAAATCAATCCTAAAAAATGCGAAACAATATTACATAGGGGAATCATACAAAAACAGTGCAAAACGTTCAAAAAAACCTATAAAAACTTCCAACTAAAAACGGATAACATTGACATCCCGCATAGAAATACAGTAAAATATCTCGGTATCAATCTAGATAACATATTAAAACTAAATAAACACATAGAAATCCAGCTAGAAAAAGCCAAAAAAGCTTTCACAACAAACGGTAGATTATTCTTCTCTGATTACCTAAATTCAAAAATAAAAATAATTTGCTACATGCTCATGATAAGATCAATCATAACATACGGCTGCCAAATTTGGTTCAACATAAGCCCACCAGTGATGGAGAAACTGAGAGCTTTCGAACGGAAATGTCTCAGAGCATGCACCAAATTATACAGAAACCCGAGAACAAAATTCAAAACATACATCAGCTGTAAAACACTATATAACGCAGCCAAAATACCAAGAATTGATTCTTTCATAATAAAACTAATGAGAGATTACTACGCAAACTTCAATAAAATAAAAAACAATGATCTAATAACAAATAAGCTTAACGTAGACGACGAATTCCTCAAAGAAACGCTTAAATCTGGCCATATACAACCCAAATCTTTCATCTATCTTGATAAAACAGGCAGGATAACCGATAAAAACAACATTTCAATAATATATTACTTACAAAGGAGAGCAGCAAACAAAAAAATCCTGTATGGCGAATTTATTGATATGAAAAAGACGTCTCTTAAAATTGTCTATAACACAGCACTCCCAACAGTTGATGTAACAAATAGATACTTAAATTCGGAAAAATACTGGTGGATAAACAAATAAAAGTACTAATTCCAAGTGCATGTTACCAAAGTTTTTTCTTTTTTCTTGTATTATAATGTAAATTATATTTAAGCGATTAAATAAAAAGTAGACTTAAGTAAAACCTCTGAGCATGTATTTTTACTTTTTTTTTATTTTGTAAAAAAAAAAAAAAAAAAATGTAAATATGTAAATATCGGAATAAATAAGAAAATATCAATGTATATATCGATGCGTAATACCAAAATTGTCAAAGTAGTATATACTTACCTTCGGCTCATATAGATAGCTACATACTTGTAAGCGCAATATGCACATTCGTTCTTTTGTTTTTCTATTTAACTTTTTTGCGGATTATGACTCTCGTAGCACAAAAATGCAAAATCACAAATAACATATTATTTTTATAATATCAACATATCTCCAAAATCCTCAATACATAGAGCCTAAGAGCATAGTAAAATTTCTTTTCGCCAAACCGTCCGACTGTGAGCGTATAATTAAACATGTAGTCTCACTAATGCATAGCCATTGTCAATCAAAACTGTACGTAGATTATTCACTACAATTACATGTAATGCGAAAAAATCTCTACCATTATAATTCTGAATAAAGTTCTTTTATAAAAAAAAAAATCAGATGGCTAGAGCAGGAGGGTGAATTATAGTTTTGCGGCTCCGGGTTCTAATCTCACTCGGTGCAAATTTTTTTTTTTCTTATTATTACAACACTACTTTAAATGTTTCACACTTAATTTTATGATTACTTACGTATTTTGTTTTATTAGTAACTAAAAAGATCTTTTTTTTTACAATATTGGTACACGATCCAAGAAAATTTTTTTTCCATTCATGGCTAACAAAATTATTTGACGCATTAAGTAACAGCTTTTTACGTGCAGTTAATCATTTCAACTTCATATTTTAGTTTGCATTACAACTGATAACGACAACGAATTCTTGAATTGCTCGAAGAAATTCCAAAAAGTAATTTTCAACTTTTTTTTAAAATTATAAACAAAATACTTTTTTTTTTATCTTCTGTAT
>NW_019379456.1:1845733-1858201 GCF_000648655.2 Copidosoma floridanum | reverse complement strand
TTACATATGTTTATCGTAAAGTTTCGAAGCTTGAGATTTAATTTAAGCTTTATTGTATTATTGCCGTTAAGCTATGTATTAATGGTGAAAAAATTTAAATTAACAAATAAAGATATCAGTGCAATGGAGCGTTCGGGTAAAGGTGTTCAGTATATTAGTAAATAATATTACTTAGTACCAAAAATATTTGAGCGTACCTTGTCATTGTGGTGAATGCCTTAATTTATTATTCAATAATTTCACTTATCATAAAAGTGAAGAACAATTGAGCGCACTGGATTATTGGGATAAAGGCGCTCGTTTATTAATATAGCAAAGTAATATACTAATTGCGTTGAGCTGGTCATTTTTTGAAAAATGAAAAAAAATTGTTAATAACCTGACAATAATTTTTTTGTTTTTATAGTTGAACGATTGATCAACTGCATTTAAAAAGCTTATCTTTCTTTCAGGGAGGAAAAGCGAGAAAAGTAATACGCACAGCTCTTTTCTGTATTAGCAGTGTACAACTATAGCTATAGATATATAGCCCTTTGTATGCATATACATATAGGTTTAGCTTCTTCTCCATCTCCATCTTCATCACCGATGCACACATTTGGATTCTCATGTCTCCCTCACTGATCTCCCCTTACCTCTCCCCGCGAGCCGAGCCAAGAAGCCGCCAGCCAATAGAAAACATGTGCACGGTTCCTCTGCTGGCCACGATGGATTGGCGCTCAAATCAGCACCGAAAACATCGGCACACTCTTTAACATAGGCACTGGCAATCTCCCTACTTATCTCTGGCTAGGAGTGGTATAAGTGCAGTTACAAAAACTAAGTTTAGACATTTTTTTCGATCATTAAGATATATATGATATATATGACATAATCAGTCCCACTCCGCTTTTACCCTCCCTACATGCGAGTAGAACATAGTGTCATCTATCTTACTTAAATAGCCGCAAAGTCCTCACAATACCCTAGTAAGCTTTAATTTCCTCGCTTAATGAATTAAACTTGCGAAAATATACCATCGTACCATGCCGAGGACAGATGGAACGGAGGAGGGACATCGGATTAGCGTGGTTTTTAAGTTTGAAAACTTTTCTTATTGTCATGAGAGCAAAATATTAAGGTATGTGGTTGGGTATAGTGTTCCTAGAAAAAAGTCAATTCCCAATGAGTACATGCTCAATTTATTTATGATAAATGAAAGAAATTAAAAGTAGTATCCAAATGATGTTGTTCTTTTAATACATCAAAATTGCCTCAAAATGTTTATATAAAATCGTATAATTTTGAGGATACAGATTCAAAAATAGGTAACTGTTGTCTAGAAGTAGGGTAGTTAAAAGTTGTAGGATTTATTACTTCAATCAGCACATTAAAAAAGAATTATTTTTACTTTTAGAAAGCTATTAACTACACCTGAATACAATTAACACTGTTTATTTTACCGCTAATTTATTTAGTTTCCACAACTGAAAAAGCAAAAGTTTTGTAAGTATCGTTGTCACTTGTTTGAAATTTCTGGCATCAAATGCAGCGCTTCTGCATATGCTTTACGAGAAAAAAGAAGACCAAAACTAGATAGAAGAAATCTGCCAAAAGCCGTTTTAAAGATAAAACTCTAAAAATTCATCCAGACTCTGTTTTACCTACAGTGAACATTCGCTCGTGAGTCATAAAAGAATTTTTGTTGGGTGCCCGATAATTTTTACTGGGCGTAACGGTAAAAATTGTTACGGTTAAGTAAAAAGTCTGGAGTGACGACCTAGTCCCACGTTTACCGTCCTGCACGGTAATTTTTATGGGCATTTACCATAAAATTTATAAAAAATGTCTCTCAGTGCACGAGATACTGAAGTGAGTAACACTAACGACAAATAATGATAAAAATATTGGTGAATCCTTACATTCAGCAGATAAACGAGTGATATTTACTGTAACACCTGAACCAATGGATGCTATTGTCAGATCTAGACTTGAAGGACATCCATAAACAGAACCTAGCCGATACATGTAAGCTATGTAAGTACTTGCTAAAATATATGCATATATCTATTTATGCACAAATTTTTATTACATATAAATGGGTAATCTTTAGAAACCTTTACCTTCAAGCTGATAAAATAAGTAAAGGTTTATTTATCTTCACGCGTCCATGGCCGATCAGGGTCAAAGGAAACACTTTTCTGTTCTGCACTTTTGCTTTTTGAACACAAAGAGCAAGATTATATTTAAAAACAAAAAGTTGTTAATTAAAATTCTTTTGTCAATTCTGTACTATAAAAAACTGAATCTGAAACTTAGTTGCACAACAGTTAGTAACCGTCAATATTTTTTTATTAAAAGTTTGTTGGTTTAAGGTATTGTTCAAACCAGGTAAAATAAAAACAAAGCAGCTATCATTGAATAGTAGAGAATTGAGAATCAAAACACATTGTCTTAAGCTTTGAGAATTTTTCATTTTATAATCAAAGGATATCTTTCTAAAATACTTATTTGGTTTAAAAAATGCAACAAAATCTGAAAAAAGTTCTTTTAACTAATAAAATCTTATTTATAAGCTTTGAAATACAAAACTTATAATCATGATAAATGAACTTCTTTTTTGTTTAAAATACTTTTAATTTTAATGTTTAGGAGACCAAAGTATGTAGAAAAGAAAACAAGTTAAGACACATTACGATTTTACATCCCTTTCGTAAGAGTTAGAGTTTTCTGTACCTGATGAGGGCTGGGACGTTGACCAAACGTCTAAAACGTTATTTTTGAATGAATACAAAAATTTGACAGTACCACCATCGGACGTTGTTTTTTACCAACTATTACTGGTTGTTTTATTTAATAAAAAAAGGTTTTTGCATGAAGCTTGATTAGACAAGGACACACATAGACAAACTTGTACGACATAAAATGTTTTTCGTAGACGATTTACATTTTTAATATTGACCCATAATAGACACACCTTAAATTACTCATGTTTAATAAGTTATTTACTGTAACAGCTGTATTTTTGGAGGCCTAAACAAAACAAAGTATTTTTATTTCGCTATTGTTACCCAGCGATTCTTTGTTTAGCAAATACGTATATATGTTATGTGTGTGTGTATGTGTGCGCGCGCGCGCGCGTGTGTGTGTGCATGTGTGTATATATCTCCCTTGATTCTTTGATTCCTGTCTATAGACGGGGCAAAATCAGCAATCAAACGAGAAAATTAATTTGCCCGCAATTGTTTTGCACCATTTTGTTTAAAATGTGCTTACGTGTGGGAAAATAACGTTTTCTACGTGTAAATATTGTCAGAAATTGTCTAAACAAACTTTTTTACAACAAATTATAGAAATTTATTTTTTCGGGAAACAAAAATTGCTCCTTATTCATTGGTCGATTCTGAACAAATTATCGTGCGGGATATATACACTTAAACCCCACAGTTTTCGAGTAAAAAATTCCCAAAGTTTTGAAAAGTGCGTTTTTTCCGATTTTCAGAGCTCTACGAAAGTGCTAAATGAACATATTTTTATAAGTTATAACATACGAACGTTAACTATCAATCTTTCTACAATCTACAATCTACAATCTCCAAAAAAAAAAATGTCGAAACGTTGAGTAGCAAGATTGTTTTTACCATAAACGTTTGGGGCGTCACAGCGCGTACTCCCTGGTAAGTATTTACCTACATATACGTTTCGTGGCTCAGGCATGTAGTGAACATATATAGGTATACACTTACATGAGAGCGCGCGCTCAAACACCCTGACCGTTTATTGCAAAAAACAATCTTGCCACTCAACTTTTTGACATTTTTTTTGGAAATTGTAGAGAAAAGTTGATAGTTAACGTTCGTGTGTTTTAACTTAGAAAAATATGTTTATTTAGCACTTTCAGGGAGCTTTGAAAATCGGAAAAAATGGATTAGTCAAAACTTTGGGAATTTTTTACTCGAAAACTGTTGGGTTAAGGTTTATACATCCCGGTTGATTATTTGTTCGAAATGAGCCAAAAAAGAAGGAGCAATTTTTGTTTTTTGTCTATTTTTATAATTTGTTTAAAAAAAATTTGTTTAAGCAATTTCTGTTCATGTTTTCGTTTGAAAATCTTAACTTTCCCATACAGTAGCACATTTTGAACAAGATAGTGAAAAAAAATTGTGGGCAAATTCATTTTCTCAGTCGATTGCTAATTTCACCCCGTCTACTGTCATACAGCTCTTTTATATTATGCACACGAAATAAAAATATTTTCTTGTTAGCAGCAACATCAGTAGTTAAAGGGAACACAGTATTTAGCGAACATTCTGAAACTATAGTACAGATCCTTATTTTCTGTCATAAGAAGCAAACAAATATTTGATGAGAAAGCTGCTTTAAGTAGGTATCTAATAAGTAAGGCAACAACTACAGTAAGAATATAGGATAGTTATGTACAGCGTGGACACTGACCACTGTGAACATGATATAGACGCTGCTGTTGTTACTTACAAGTAGAACCTTTCTCTTTGACTTTTAGTGGTGAGTTGGCACTGGACCTTACCACTCAGTGCTAGTCTTATTCCAAAATCCGGCCCAGAGATTGTGATAAATAGCAATGAAACGTGCTTTCTGACAAAATTGATTACTAGAATTTAATTTTTTTGTTTGGTACTGTGAATACCTCATAATATGTGTGCGCCAAGAACGTCTCAACAATAGGCAAGTTGAACTTTTGTATTTTTGCACTTTCTGTCTCTTTTTTTGTCAACTTTATTAATTGTTTACGCTCTGCTTCTTGCATATTGTATGTAGAACGTTATAAAATAAAGTTTCAAGATATTTATACAACTGTTACTTGATTTCTTTTATTATTGTATGATGATCAGAATTATAACAGTAAATAAGTCTTATAAATCTGTTTTGAAGAGAGTTTCGAGTAGGTTCAAATTTGTTCAGTATTTTCCATGGGTCATTTTTTAGATTAAATAAGTATCTTAGATATTCAACATTCATTTCTATGAGAGTTACCTTTTTTAAAATAATAAGCACCTATTAGAATCATTTTCTTTAACACATACAAAAAATTTGTAGTAATACAGAGAAACAATAAGAAAACACATTAGTACAAAAATGGATAACTATCGTTTCTTGAATCTATCAGAAAAAATTTAGAAGCACATTGTAAGTTCATTTTAATTATGATCAATATATAACGTAAGCATAGATAGTATGACTAATAATGACCCGTATAACTATTAATCATCTTCAGAAGGTTCTACTGGCCAAGATAAAAAACAAGGTGCTTATTGTAAAAATATGTTTAATTTATAAGTACAAAGTATAGTCAACTACCAAGCTTAAAAAGAGATTTCTTGATCTTCTTAGTTCTCCACAGTTTTAGACAAATTTTTAATAATCAAATGGTTTCCTAAGATTGTTATAATCAAAAGATCAAATTGTAAATAAATAAAATTGTCTCTTAAGGTAAAAGCAGTACGTGAACACTTCCTAAAATTGTACCAGTAGATTGAACAGCTTAAATAAACTATTTTCAATTTAAGTGGATAAAAAAAAATTTTTTCTGATATCCTTTGATCGTTCTTTAGATAAAACAAAATTTATATTTCAGTAAGTCTTTATACTCAATGAGAAAAAAATTATTTATTCGTGCAACTTGTATCAGGTGGCTTGTGAGACTGTTCAGGTACTGGTACCATTAGGTTTTACCTATGCCCAGTACTCGAACACATAAAAACGATTGAAATCACTGTTAATCAATAATAATAGTATGTCAAGCCAGTCGTAATAGTTTTCATAATATGTACCAATGAAATTAGAAAGAAATTTTTCGATTTGGTTATTTGCAATACATAATAAAAATAGAAATCAGTAGAAGGCAGCTAACATAACCTCTCTCCCATTTAATTAACATGGGATGTTCAAGTACTCGGTTCAAAATACGTATCGGTACCAATACCTGAACACGCTGTTCATCTACTGGGTCATTGGTAAAAAAACTTTAAAATTAATTTATTAATTGTACACATGACCTAGAAAAATTTTTTTTTTTTTTTTTTTTAAGGAAAAAATATAAACTTACTGGCGCAATGACTGTTTTGTTGTAATGCAAATCAGAAATTTAATAATAATGAGAGAACAAAGACTTCATGGAAAAAGTGTTCACGTACTGGTGCTTTTACCTTATCCCAAAAAATGTCTGCATTACGTTTTAACCTTAAACGAGTTTTAGTAGTCAAGGCCGTAAGTACAAGTTGGTCATCATAAATTTATGTTTAACTCACTAGTATAAAGTATACGTAACTTACAAGCCCAAAAAATTTGTAGATATCTCTTCAACTTTATAGTTCTCTAGAGTTTCAGTCAAATGTTAGAAATTATATCTCATCCCACAAAAAAATTGTAACTAAAAGATATATTTGTGACTCTTGGCTCCCCCTCCTTGCATCTTAGAACAAGGGTCTTAAGGCCAGGAGAAGGAAAGAAAGAGCAAGGGATAAGGCTTTCAGAGAAGTACACGACGAGCCTCGAAATAAGACACACGCACCAAGTTTTCTCCTCTTATCAAAGCAATATCTTAAATAAAAATCTTTATCATAATAAGTTTTAATCATTACCACGACGTACTTTCTTACCAATCTCTTTACCCACGTAACAGTTTATGTACTAGACCTTATCAATGATAGACCAGGAAAAATTACTTTCACCCTGTTTTTTTGTGCTCTTTTATAAAAAATGTGATATTTTACATCGAAGTTTATCTTGCAACTCATGAGTTGGTCAAATTGCCTAATTTTTCTTTTGTCAAAAAAATTATTAAAATAGAATTTTTCAATTCAAAATAATTTTTGTCGTGGAACGAAAAATATCTTTAGACAGTTTTCTTTAACTCTATAGTTTTTATATTAAAAATGATCAAAGTTTTACCAATATAAATAAAAAAAAAGTGTATAAGAATAACATTTCTAAGTAATACATAGTGTTCTGAATAAATATTTAATTAAGGTGTATAAGTATTCTTTCATTAATTTTTAGTAATGTATTTTTACTCCAGGCACCAGAAAAGTATCGAGGTTTATAGTTATATCCAAGTATTCTCAATATATTTTGACGCTCTGAATATTAATTTCGAGAGTTCAATATTAAAAAATGGCGGAAAAAGTTGTTATTAACAGTTTATTAAACAAATACACAAATTTGAATGTTTTCTTGGAAAAACTTTTTTTTTCATTTTATTTGCATTATTTTTAAACAGAAAGTCAAGTAAAAAGTATTTCTAAATCCCTCAGATTTTGAGGAAAAAAATCATGAAGTTTTGGAAAATACGTTTTTAAACTTTTTTGATTATGTCATGTTCTATTATACTGCAAAGTTTTTTAATATTTACATCTTTAAATACTGGTAAGACTTGGTAGTTTTACAATGAGGTAACGTTACTTTCCTAAATGTACATATTTTTTTTTAATGAACATAAAATACATGCATGTTGGAGCTCCTGCGTTATACATTTCAAACTAACTTTCGTTTCCAACCAAAGAATATTATAATCTACAGTTCCACCAAATTTTTTTCATGTAATATGAATACTCAAGTTACATTTAAAAAAGTAGAGTGAAAAATAATGGCATCAGCAATTGTTGTAAGTGAATGAATAAATAAATTTCAACAATTAAATTCTTTGTTGAAGTAAAGGGTCTTTTATTTAAAATAAATTAGAAAGTTTCTAAAAAAGCGTACTTAATATTTGAAAAAAACAAAGCCTTTGCAAATTCAATTTTAAAGTATTTCAACTATATCAGTCGTTAACGTTACCGTATATGTATACTGCAAAGAGTAACCTGAAAAATATGTACAACTTACTAATTCTTTGATTTAATTAAATTCTTCTACCTACTGCGGTACAATAGCTTTAAGGTATCTATTTGACGAATTTTAATATCAATATTTGGACTTAGATGTACGAACATAATAATTATTATTATATTAAATAATAAGGAGAGTAACAGAACTTGTACTTTATTCTGCAACAACAAATCATCATTTATAACGTTTACTAACTTTGTTGGATCAAGTGGTTTAAATTGTTTTTCAAGGCATCTTATTTCAGAATAAATAATGTACAATGCTCACAAAATATGTAATTTTATAGAGCTATAACCAGTAGCTCGTAAGTTTTTCATCGATCCAGATTCAGAATTATTGTATTACCAACAACATAATTCATCAAATTTTTTGCACTTCTTTTTTATAGGCTTGGCATAAAAATTCTGTCATTGTCAATTCATCGACTATATTTTTCTTTTGAAAAGCCTGAAAAATGTGTTGTTGATGAGGACAGATGGAACGGAGGAGGGACATCGGATTAGCGTGGTTTTTAAGTTTGAAAACTTTTCTTATTGTCATGAGAGCAAAATATTAAGGTATGNTCATCAAATTTTTTGCACTTCTTTTTTATAGGCTTGGCATAAAAATTCTGTCATTGTCAATTCATCGACTATATTTTTCTTTTGAAAAGCCTGAAAAATGTGTTGTTGATATAAACAAAACTATAAAGAAATACCTTTAACCGTATTATTTAACCACGAAAGCATTATCCTATACAAAGAAAATTTTTCATCTGATTAAAATTCTCTTTTTCTGGATTTTCTTGAATAGCTGATAATTTCGTGCCCACTTCACTTGTATAGTTATAACCTAAAAGGTAGTGTAGTGCCAGCAAAACAAATACGAAGATTTTTACCGGGATGCTTAGATCACTCGTATATAAGTAGCAATTTTTCTTAAGGTAAATGTACATATTTATGGAATGTGTCCCAATTATGAAAAACTTTAGCGTATCATAAATTTTTAATGTGCATATAATTTATCCAAATAAATAAAAAATTACACTGAAATCCTTAATATTCATTATTATTGAAGCAAAAATATGAAAACAATTAACAGTGACACAATCAAATAATAAAATGTTAATTACAGCATCACACAAATCTTGCACAAGTCAGTAACTCTTAGACGGTGATGCCTGAGTTATGGAATTATTTGTTTACAATGTATTTAAAATTTCCGTAAAAAAATTATAACTATAATACTTAAAAATGTAATATAAGAGTTCTAAAGTAAGTATTTTATCAATTATTTGTGTTTCATATAAGTTATTATTTATTAATAGGTGATTCCAAATTATGTACATATATTTTGTTCAATGCCGTATTTGAAATGCAGTCTGAAATTTTCCATAAATAGGGCAACACCTTCCAAATGCTTGTGTACATATTTATGGAATCTGTTTTTAAAGGTACAGCTTGATTTAGTTATGATTCTTTTTATCATGATGAAGTTAACAATTTGAAATTAAATAAGACTTAGTTGCTGTTTACAAGAAAATAAGATTAATTGTTAAGTAAAATAGTAAATATCCAATATATAAGTAGCTCGTTAATCTTGTGAGTGTCAGTTTTTGTTTGAACGTACAATCTAATCTCAAATGTAAACAAATATTTCATTATCATTTCTTTACAATACTCAATTACTTACTTAATTAATAACTTTTTGCATTAAATGTGTTGTTATTGCAGACAAACACACGACATTAAGATCCAAATATCATTTTATTCTTTAACATAAAATCCAAAAAAAAAATTCTTTTCCAAAGCAAGTGGACAAGGAAAATGAAAAAAAAGATGCTGTGACAAAAACTATGAGTAAAATTAAAAAAAAGAGTAAAAGAAAAAAATTTTCTCAAGATAATTTAGAAAAGGCAATAAAGTCTGTTGGGAAAAGAAAATCTTTAAAAACAAGTGGCAGAAAACTTTGGAATCCCTGTTACTACTTTTGCATAGGACAGTGAAAAATCCAGGTAAGGAAAATGCAAAAAGTGGTTCACCAACGATTCTAAAAAAAGAAATTGAAGATGAAATTGCCAAATGGGTATAGTATAGAGCAAGAAGTGGAGCTCCAGTGACCAAAGATGAGCTGATTGACACTGTTCAGTCTTATGTAAAAAGCTTAAATATAGAATGTAAGTTTGTAAACAAAAAGCCTGGTAGACACTGGCATGAAGGCTTTCTCAAGAAGCATCCAGATTTGAGTGTATGTGCACCTCAAAACTTATCCTTGGTTAGAGCTTCTGTAAGAGAAGCTAATCTGAGAAACTGGTTTAATGAGGTTGAAAGCTATTTAAAAGATAAAAATTTGATAAATATTGATAGTTCTTGTGTTTTCAACTGTGATGAGACCAGTATTATGCTTAATCCCAAGTCACAAAAAGTTCTAGCAGAGAAAGAGGCGCACAATGTGTATAGAATTGTGGGTGATAATGAAAAGGAGTGTCTTACAACAATCTTTATGTACAGTTCTGATGGAACCCGAGTGCCTCCAATCATTTTATCTTACTAATATATAAAGCAAAGTCGCTAAAACCGTTGTAATCGCTAACCGCGAAAACTACTGAACCGATTTTGCTGAAATTTTGCACACTGATTCATGATACTTCCTAGATGGTTTTTGTACAGTTTTTATCTTAAAAAATTTAATAACAATAGCAATAAATGAGCTCAAAGTTTTGCAAAAATATGCCAGCTTTTCACTTTAGTTCAGTAAAATCCGCTAGGTGTCGTCGACATAAAATCGAAGCTACCTGAAACATAATTAAATAAGTGTGGTTATAATACGCTGGAGCGTCTCGATAAAGAAGTAGTCGAGCTTCGGCAGTTCAACGAGCTAAATAGAGAATGCTGATGATAGTCTTGCAGCTGGGTATCCCGGTTACGGACGACATTCTTCTCTAAGGGGGAAGGGACCTAGATGTCCATTCACCCTGAATCTCGACAAGTGCGATCAAAAAACTAATTAATTCCAACCGATGCCATCTCTGCCACAATACCAGGAGACATATCTAGCCAGAGCACAATCTGCACCAACTCTTCAAAGTTGTGGGG
Source organism: Copidosoma floridanum (assembly GCF_000648655.2). The sequence goes on along the minus strand of NW_019379456.1, from coordinate 1,847,282 downwards.
CAGTCCCACCATCCCACCTGGTGCAGTTAAAGAATTTGTGACTACAAATGTAAGCAAGGGAAAACAGCTCTTAGGGGCACGGGCAGCCACAACGGCTACCTTCTTAGTCGCCGCGCCCCCAACGCGCTTACCCACACGCTCCCGTCTAACGATGAGCGGTTGGTTATCAGGAGAACGACACGAAGACGAGATATCCTTGAACAGCAGCGCACCTCCCTCCATCACAGTCTCCGTACATAGAGAGTTAGAGACTCCCAGGGTAAGAATCAAGTTACCCGTAGCCAGCTCTTCATCATCAGGAATAATAATAAAGAATAGCCTGGAAGTTTCACCACTGGCGCTTTTTAGGGCCATTATAAGTATTTACGTTCCCTACTTAACCATCAATTTCATCGGTTCTTTTTAGGGGCCACCTAAGTGTAAACTATCTTGCCAACAAATACATTTTTACTACCATTTCCGGAAGCGATTCGGCAACTAAAAGACTATATTAACTAAAGACGGGCACTATTAAACCAAGTCAGCCATTCACTGGCAGACGTCACTTGCGGAGTTGTTCTTCGCAAGGCTGGAAAACCTGGGGATCCTCCCCAAGGTTTGCGCTGGGCAAACCTATAACAGCTATGAAGGAAAAAAAACTTGAGCCAACGGGACAGCCTCCACTGGACAAGTATCACTAACCAATCTCCCCATCTAAGATCACTAAAACAACTAAATCTGCAAATGAAGAAAGGTGCGTTAGACACCAACGTCTTAAAACAAATAGCAGAAAGTATTCCAGAAGGCTGGGGAGTAGGACTTCCTGATTCAGGGTGGTTGACATCAAAAACATTTTATGAATATCTAACTAATGTTTTTCACCCATGGTTGATTAACAATAATATAACTTTTTCTGTTGTTATGAACTTTGATGGGCACTCATCGCACATGACAATGCCTACAGTTACATTTTGTATGGAAAACAAGATTGAATTGGTATCATTGTTCCCCAACTCCACACATTTCCTTCAGCCACTAGATATTGGCTTTTTCCATCCTTTTAAAGAGGCTTGGAAAAGATCTGTACCACAGTGACTCAAAGAAAATGATCTTATAAAATTGGAAAGGCATCATTTTGCTTCAGTTTTGTACTTGGCTCTGGATTCAATGATAGAAGAAAAAAGTGTTATAGTAAATAGTTTTAATGCAACCTGTCGAATGCCTTTTAATCCAGATATTTTGAACTACAATGTTCTGGAAAAAGGACCAAAGAAAAAAGACTACACAATGTAAAATTGTGAAAAAAACAATCTTTTTTTGGACTTTGAAGAACATATTGACAAAGATTTATGAAACAGATTTTAACAATGTGAAAATACAGGTATATGGGAAGGTGATATTGAAAATAAAGGTATTTCCAACTTTTGGCTACAATTAAAGCGGAAAACAACTGGTTAATATTCAAAATTTTTTTAAATTTATTTATATCATTGCAAAATATTTGAATTTTTAAGAATTTTTGATTTTAGTTCAATTAATCATGAATTTTAAAGTACATATTCTTAATGTT
>NW_019379456.1:1812603-1822894 GCF_000648655.2 Copidosoma floridanum | reverse complement strand
AATTTTCTTAGTTACTTAAGTAGCTCTTTTTGTCTTTATTCGAAAAGTGCCATTGTAACCCGTGTTAAAATTTTGGACTTGAAACTTTATTATCTTAACAATCAATGTAGTAGGAATTTTTTTTTTATAATTGATTCCGAAAAAGAAGAATTTAATCCATAACATACATTTTTTACAAGGAAACCGAAGTTAAAAAGTGGTGGGTGATTAACTACCGTAAGACTTATCGAAATCTCAATGATCGTTTGACAAGGCTGAACATATTAATTTTGATCTAGAGGTATTTCAATACACTACACTATTTTTCCAATCTTATTTTTATTGTTTGAAGTCATAGAACTTCTCGTAATAATAGTTCATTCATACGTATCTTGTGAAAATACGATTGATAGTTTATTGCTCATTCATGTTACTTAATTATTAAAGATAACCAACGAGAACTTGATAGTGAACAACAGTGTAACCGCATATTAGAGTAAGATATCCAGACCCATGCAAATGGAGTTAATAACTAAGTACTTTAATAACTTCTATTTTAAATGAAAAAAAGGTAACTAATAAAGGAGATGATCATATTATTAAGCCTCTTCCTATTATCGAGTCTAATGTTCACATTGATATATTACATGTGTTATATGCGAGCGTGCATGAGTTTTCTTATTAATTAAGCGAGATTACTGATCGATATCGGATCTTCTACCCAATCAAGTAGGTTCGATACATATCATCGACAATACTTTAAACCTCTAATTTAGTTTTTGATTTATTCTGCGTGTTATAAAAAATAAACGTGCGTTTTTTGGGTGATGTCAGCCATGAAGTTACTAAGATGTTTCAATATAAAACAGTGGACAGTGGATGCTTGGGTATATAATTATAAAATTATGCTTCTGTAAAATTAAGTAGCAAACATTATAATTTTTATTATAAAAATATCTTGCATGAAACAATATTGTGTACGAAGGTGGTGCAGTTATCGTGGGAATGAGTATACCTACATTCATTGGGTATGATTTCAATTAATATTTAATGAGTTCACAATTATAAAAAATATGTTACGGCACAATAATAAAAATAATATATAAGCTAGCCAGTACACGACTGCCCTTTCATCAAACCTTCTAATGGTTTCAAAACAACTTCCTACTACCTAAACGCTGATTACATCCGTAACGTCACGCTCCCATTTATCACATACGCTTACACACTTATTCCTAGTCCATATTCAACACCCAAAATATAATTGTATATAAAAAAATTTAAAAAAACCATCCTGTAGTATAGCTTTCTTTTATAGGGTAGTATCAAATACCAGAGTGTCCCTTCACGACGTTCATCACACATAGGTTTTTTTGACAGATATTATTCGAACGTCAAACGTATATTGAAATAGCATAAAAACTACCCACAAAAATTTCAGCTCGTTTGACTATGCCATTATTTTACATATGTTACATTTAAAAAAATCGATATTTAACATGTAACCTTATGAAAAATCACGCTTAATGGCATTTATATGATTTTTAGGAATCTCCCAATTTTTAGGTACAAAAAATTACTTTTAGATAAACCTTTCAAGTTTTTAAATAGACCCACAAATTAATTTTTAAATGAATTTAGAAAGAGAAGATGAAGTGTGCGTAAAACCATGTGTATGAGTACATCCACATGAGAAAAACAATTGCTAGCTTAACTGCCCATATTAGCGTCCTACTCACTTCTCTGAACTTTTCCTCCACCAACTATGTGAAGAAGGTCCTTGAAGTCAAAAAATCACTTTAACTACAAATGCAAAAATTCTAAAAGAATAAAGCACAGTAAAAATTAGTTATTGTACTTGTGCAGTACAAAAAAAACTTTTTCTTAAATTTTTGAAAAAAATGTGAAAAATTGCATAAACAATTACTTAGTTGCTGTAGAAGTACCAAACTAAGTATACAGGAATACATATTTATCAATACATTGGAAAGGTGCTCTGCTAAAATGCACTAATTTCCAAGTTTCATGAAAAAACATTTAAAAAAAAAATATCATTTAAGTAAATTATTTACTAACCTAATTTATAATTAAAACGAATGAATTAATATACATTAAATGAAAATTTACAAAAAAAATAAGTTACGAGCTAAACCATAACATGCGAGAATCGGATTCTTTTTAGTGTGACAGTTCGTAGCAAAGTGCGTAAGGGCCTCGACCAGTGTGCAGGAGGTCTGGGGTTCGAATCTCTTTGGAAACGAAAGAAATACTCCATAACATGTTGGGATTGAATTCTATTCTCTATATATTGGGACTGTTCGTAGAAGAGTGCGTAAGGGCCTCGACTAGTGTACAGATGGTTGGAGATTCAAATCTCTTTGGAAACTGTTTTTTTTTTTCTTTTTTTTTTTACTTCATAAGTAAAACTCAAAATGTGTGGCTTCGTGATGTGATGTGGCGTCATGTGGTGTAGAGAAAATCAGATGTGCGTCACGGGGGATGAGGTGAAGGGGAAAAATCAAGTAAAATCCACTTCCGTCACACTTTTTCTCAAAGTCAAAATCTGAAATCGTTGGTTTATCCTCGCGCATAACGTGCTTATAGAAGTAGAACTGCAAAAACTTCCTATTGAAAACATTTTCGTTCAGGCCGTTGATTTGCATTTTTTCACGTTACATTAAATGGACAGGACTTTTTGTCAAGACTTTAAATATTTAAAACAGACCAGAGGTATATGATTAAAGAGTTTTGTTTTTAGTCTTAAAACTTTGTTACCCAGAGCAACAAAGTCCTGGATCCTAATGTCTCTATTTTTTATCACCACAATGAATACCAATAAATATCATTCCATCTACTTAAAATCTAGACGATGCAAGTGATTACTGTCAGGATTATAATGGAAAGCTAATCTTTCACTGAACGGATTTTTTATTCTTTAATTTCAACGCTCCTGTTTCAATCTCGATGAATGCTCTACGTCAGTATCTTGATGCCTTAAACTGTACACGTTAGAATCATTAGAAGTTTTTGTTCCAATCTATCCTCTTGCATCTTAAGGTGGTTGAAACTTTGGTGAGCCCTAAAAGCTGTTTTTTGTTAACTTTGTTAAGTTGTAATATATTTATTGGCAAGGTATTTCGACGTTCAATGGAATTAAAAAGATTGTTGAGCTAAACTCTTTCTTAACTAAAGTTTTTAGCTAACGTTACAGCCTGGATAGCTTTGGGTGATCTTCTCTGGCGTCTGTTGTAGCACCAGACTGACCGGGAAAAAAACTACAACATTTGAAGCGTTCAAGATAGTTATAAAACTCTTTTTAAATGTCTCCTAGTGTTCCACCAGAGACGTTAGTGTCTAAAGCACCTTTTTTTCGCAGATCTCAGTTTTTTTGGTGATCTGAGGGAGATTGGTTAGTGACGCTTGTCTGTTGGAAGCTATTCCGTTCGCTCAAGTCTATACTCATCTTTTATAGCTTCACTAAGAAAATATTGATGTTGTAGCAACCCCCCATACATGTATAGATAATACTGAATGCCCATGAAGCGACAGTCTTGATGTCCCGTGCAGTAGGTACACGGGTCCGATGCTGTAGAAGCATTACACGAGGCGGGAGTAGTGCCAACTATATAAGGCCGCTACAACTAACATTTAACTGCACGGGTTCGGTATTTTAGCAGTTCCGATCGTAGGGTGTAACTGTTATACCGCCTATCACTAACCTTGTAGAGGGTTGGTCGTTCCTGGTTGAATGCTTTGAGTCAAGAGGTTACTGCAGGGTTGTCGGCAGTCGGGATATCTAGCCTTACGGTGAAAAGCTCTGCTTGTGACGTCTCCCAGTAAATGATTGACTTGGCTTAATAGTTAGTTAACCGGCTTTATATTGTCTTTTAGTAAACAAATCGTTGCCGAAAGTGGTTATAAAAATGTATTTGTTGACAGGTAGTTTAACGTTTGATGACTTTAAAAAAAACGTTGATATTGATTACTAATGAGGGAACGTACATACTTATGATGGTCCTGAAAACAGCTAGTTGTGATACTTTCAGTCATTCCTTATGAGTCCGGGCGTCAGAGGGGTTCCCATAGCCTTTTGAGGTCCATGGCTCCACCAAGATTTTTTTAATGCAGTTTTATCTCCTGAATAAGAATTTTGAGGGTGGAACTTTGAAAAACCACGCAAAAGAAAGTTTTTAACAATTTTTATGAACAAATCTCAAAATTATGTTCTGTCATAAAAAAAAAACTTTTTTCTAATTTTTTGGCATATTTTAAATAAAAATTTTTTGAAACGTATATACCTAAGACACACAGTGTTCGAGTAAAAATTCCTGAAGTTTTCAAAAATACACTTTTTCCAGTTTTTAGAGCCTTGACAAATTATGAAAATGAAACATTTCCATAAGGCATACCACATCACCGCTAACTATTAACTTTCCTCTACGAGCTCCAAAAAAAAAAATTTTGATGAATCAAGTAAAAACATTCTGTTTCGCTGTTTACATTTTGAGCGTTGTAGTGCGTGTGCACGTATTAGAGTATATCTATATGTGCTTACGACACGCTGTATACTCTAATACGTATCTGCGCGTTGAAACGCTCAAAATGTTAACTGCAAAAAAAATGGTGTTACTTATTTCATTGAAATTATCTCTTTTGGAGGTTGTAAAGGAGAGTCAATAGTTAACGGTGATGCAATATGTTTTGTTAAAATGTTTCATTTTCATACTTTACTAAGGCTCTAAAAACTTGAATAAATACATTTTTCAAAACTTCAGATATTGTTTACTCGAAAACTTTGGGGCTTAGGTGTATGCGTTCTAATTGGTTTTTTGTTTAAAACTTGTCAAAGAACAAGAAAACAATTTTTTTTATAACAAATCCGTAATTTTAAAATTTATTTATAAAAAATATTGATAACATTTCTTTGCGTGATTATTTAAGGTTCTACCCTTGAAATTTTGATTCAGGAGATAAAACTGCATAAAAAAACCTTGGTGAAGCCATAGACCTCAAAAGGCTACGGGAAACTCTCTAGAGCCGGGACTATTTGAATATGGAGAGCTGACTGCGGTTAGTTGACTCTTACCCTCAGAGTCTGTGCGTACGGAGTTTATGCTGGAGTGAGGTACGCTGCTAGCTAAATAATATCTTGTCTTTAGGTTGTTTCCCGAATAACCAACCGAGTGGTGCTAACTCACCACTGCTTGGCAAAGTGGACGTGGAGAATACCTCCTCCACGGGTATGCTGTTGGAGTAAACCACTCAGGAGGAGGCTAATAAAAATTTCAGCCAATGTGGCTGCCCAAATTTCTCAGGATTGTTTCTAGTGGCTTGCTATTGTAGCTGAATCGGCTCTGGTAGCACCAGGTTTGTTGGAGAAACGATTATAAAACCCCATTTTGTTAAAGCAGATTGTGCTCTGGCTAGACGTCTCCTGGTACTACGCTGGAGAAATTGGTGTTTGAAATGCCTTTTATTGGAGGCCGTCGTTTGTCCATTGGAGGAGAGTATCGTTGGTAGCAGAGATACCCAGCTGCAGTACTCACAACGCTATTTTTGATGCACTAACGGTAAACGACTGTGGTATTCGGTAGTTTGCTTTGGGATATTGTAACCAGACCCACTTACTTTATTGTAGGTCACTCGATTTTACTTTGATGCCACCTATCTGATCCTATTGAAGTAAATCCAGCTAGAAGTGTGTGTTGTATCTGCTTAACCATACATATATAGCTATATTGAGAGCAAAACACCCAGTAGACGCACCGTTTGGATATACTATATATGATATATACATCATACTCTCGCAGGCTATTTATTCTACCAACAATGTAATACGAAAACGCCTGCTTTGATTTACATGGAATGAAAAGATACTTACTTGTTATTGAATTTCCCATAACTTTTACGCTTCGTGTCTTACCACAAAATGCTTAATTCCTAAGATATTCAAAGAAATCTATGATCGACGTGGAATTGATGCCACTGGCGTTCCCCTGTGGTACAAACACTGGCCACGAGCTGAGGGCACCACTTGCTATTCTCATAGTGAATAGGGCCTGAACGTGTGCCTTTTTCAGATTTCAACTCGTACGTGTTGGATTCCAGTGTCCTCGTAACGGTGAAGGGGCCTGTGAAGGGGCCTACATACCTTGAAGCCAATTTCACCGCCACACACTGCGTTGTCATGTCTCCCACCATACTTGGTCACCGGGGGCGTAAACCACGTCACAAAGCTTGGCATTGTAATACCACGTGGCATTGGTCTGTGCCTTCTTGTTTCGCTGGGCTGCTTCCATGTGCAGCATCAGCAAACGCTTCATGCGTTGCTTCCAGCTCTCTAATGCCTCTTCCTCTAGGCGTTGCTGGGCCGTCGAATCGACCTGTCGGCGCAATGTACCCGAGGCGTCAGGTTCCTTACCACTGTTAAGCATTATGGGGGAAGAAACTGTGAAAGTATGCCTCTCCGTGTTGTAGGCGAACACATGCTCGGGCAGATTTTCATCCCATGACCTATGATTGGCTTCGATGAAAGTTCGAATCATGGTCTTGATTGTGCGGCTTAGGCGTTCGACCGGATTTGCCTCCGGATGGACGGTAGCGTAAGTGTGTGCCATATACCTAGACTCTCCAAGAACTCATTGATTTCTTTGTTTTAAAACTCAATGCCGTTATCCGTCAGCAACACTTCTGGAGTGCCATGTTGACACGTGACGCGTTCTCTCAGCGCGTCAAGTCACAACAGACTTTCTTTGGCTTGCCGTAGCCATTTACTTTCAGCTCACCTAGTAAATAAATAATCCTTGATCATGAGGATGTATTCGTGGCCGTGCGTTGTCGTCGGTAGGGGGCCCATCATGTCAGATGCCACTACCTGCCATTAAGCGGTGATGACCGTACGCCGTATAAGTCTTGAAGGTAGCCTCTAGTCTATCTTGGTTTGTTGGCAGACCAAGCGGCTCCGCACATACCGGGCAACATCCTGGTAGTACTCTAGCCAGTTGTGCAACCAGAACATATGCGCGAATGTTTTTCCACGGCCAAGATGGCTGGCAGATGGCGTGTCATGACACTTCTGAAGAACTTGATCGTGCTGGCTTTTAGGTACTACCAGCTTCCAGGCTTCGGTATCACCGAGAGTCTCGTTAACCGTGAAGTTGGGCCGATACACGTATAGATCTTCCCTGATGATTTTTCAGCGCGGGTGTTTCCGTGGGTAGTCCCGTACCTTTTGTACCATCTCTTGGTACCAAGGATCTCCAGCAGGAGTTTACCACACTAGCGCTGCTATGGCGCAACTATCGTCATTTTCATACAATCGCGACAGGAAGTCAGGCACGCAGTTTTGTGTCGGGAGGTCTACTAGAGGTGGGAGACTCCCCCTTGATCAGGCTAGACGTGTGGGGTTAACTGGTGCAGCCGAACGTGGAAGTAAGTTGGACTTGTTGTCGAACTCATCGTATACGTGTGTGGCCACGTCGTAAACGCTTGCGTCTGTGTTGTACGAACAGGTGGCGCAGTTAAACACCTACTTATCTGAGGGTACCTTGTTATCATGCAAACTGAGCATATCACTTGCACCCAGCTGACTGATGGATATGGCCATAAGGATCCGATCGACGTGTGTGGTGATGGCGTTGGAATATGTGAGGGCATTGATGCTATGCCTTCATATTTTCAGTAGTTCTGGGGTGTGATCATTTGCAATTTTAGATGATTCGCAAACGTTTTCTCGTTTAACATTATTTCGCGCCTTCTCGCTGGTACGTTGTCGCTTTAACCTTCTTACCAATCTTAAAATGTCACGTTTCTTGCTTGAGAGTGATCCTTTTTTCCTTTGAAAGCCAAACTTAATCGGGTCAAACTTACGATATCCTCGTTGGCTTTTAATAATTTATCGCGCAGTAGTCTATTCTCTTGTTCAAGAATCTGCGCCGATAGAGCCCTTCTAGTCTCTTCCAAGTCTATTGTTGACGAAGATGTATTTAACACCTTGTCCTGGTTCGTAATGGCTATACGAAGGTTGGAGGCTTCGGTTTTTTATAAACAAATAACCTAAATTGAAAGTAAATACCATTTTTTTTTTTTTTTTAGTCAGCCGACTACCCACTCGGGCTGGAACTGTTCCAGCGCCCCTGCCCGCAGCACTAAAATTATTTTAGATAATTTTAGGTGAGAGAGCTGACAGATAGGGAGAATACCGCCGAGGTGTCAGCTAGATGCAGTTTCCTGTCTATTTGTATGTCATATGGCTTCTAGTTAAGTATCTGATTAAATATAGCTTCGATTTAAACTTATCAGCTGTAAGGATATCAATTTCCTCAACTCTCTCTCTCTCTGTCTGTGTATTATGTGTGGTGCAGTATGGTATACAATTATGTATAGTGTACCTTGCACCTGTATACTACTAGGTATGTGTTCGTCGCACTACAAGCTGCGAGGAGCCAAAAGCCGTGTATACATGGATACGGGTGTCTACACTCAGTACATGCCGTATGCGCTAAAAATCAGCAAATGTTGGCTGTGAAAATCCGATTGTCAGCATCGGTTGAAAATTTTCATGTAACAAAAGCCGTTGCTTTGTTTGCACGCGCAACCTACTCGAATCTGCCAGTGTATATGCCTATATATGTGTGATCTATTACACTTTGCTGTTGATTTATAACAGCTCCTACCTTACTAATACTACTATATANTAATTAACTGGCTTATGCAATTGTTAGTTTCTATTTCTTGAAATATTTTATACAACTATAATAGACTGAAAAATTTTTGTTTAATGTATGATAGCTTGAAAAGGTTTACAGAAGGTCAAAGTATCAATTCTCTGCTTTTTCAAGGAAAACTTGTGAATGTGAGATTATTTAAAATAAAATAGGAATACCATTTTCTTTAAGAATCGAAAAATATATGTGACAAAAAATTTTGATTTTTATTCTTATTACAAGCAGTATTAACAACATTTTTAGAGCAGAACAGTAATGTGCAAACTATCTTCAATAAATATGTTGTATACACCACACAACTTTTACCACTTGCTCTTCCTATGAATATTCACCGTTTTCATTAATGAAATCAGTTTTTATAATTATACAAATAGGTGTTTTTAAAGAGAGGAGTAAAGCAGGTACCTGTAATATTTTAAGAAAAAACAATTTAAAAATTTGAGTCTGAGAACAAAAACACAGTTTGTGATCGATGCTTCTTGAAAATTATTACTGTCGCTGTCATGAATCTTTTATCTTCATAAACAGTACCTTTAAAATTGTAAATATGTGAATACATATGTATGTATTTACTTTATGTAGTAGCATTAAAAAGATCTCAATCTAATTACATTTCAGCATACTAAAGTGAGACAACTTACACAATTTTTAAACAATATAGATGATCAAGAAGCATCACTTATTGACGGTTTTTTTGTTGTAAAAATAAGGCTTGTGTTTTCAAAAGTATAGAACTAAATAAACTTTACATGAATATTTTTAAACCTTTTTTGTTTTGCTGTTTTAATTCAATATGCATTAATAAGAATGCAAAGTGAACCCTACATGATACTTCTTCACCATACTTCACAATTTTTTTCTTCAACAAAACGATGAAAAAATAATTATTATTATTAGAACTATTAGATATACAATAAATTGAACAAAACTATAGAAAATAATATTTCATGTTGTTATTATGTCTTAAAGATAATGCTTTTTTACAGTCTCTAATTCGAGTTGAAAAAAAGTTTTCCTAATTTTTGTTTGAATCTAATAGTTTTTAAAAAAACCTTATTTTATGTATAATCTTACATTGTAAGAATTTATGTAATTTATCTGAGTACTGTATCAATAAGTAAGAAAATATGATCTTTCCTGCTGTATTCGATACCCAGATTTTAATGTATTAAAGAGAAAACAGTTATTTACAACTTCGTTGTGATAATAACAATAAAATTCATTAGACCCTAGCGGGAATTTACTATCGTAACAAAATGGAAGAAGAAGTAAACATGTGTGGTAATACGCCGTGCCGTGACCCGTAAGAAAACGTAAGAAGATGTAGGGAAATATTATTCTCATGGAATTTAGACATTTTTTTACATTTTATTATGTTGTGTTACGTTTTCTTACATTTTCGTTACGTTTTGATATGATTTACCACATACTATTACACTAATAATTTTTTATAATAATTACTGAACTTTTTTTCGTTAAAAGTAATTTTTATTCAAAAAGTCAAAAATGTGTCTAAAAGTTATTAATTATATGCAAAACTGCAAAAAACTGTAAGCTGTTATAAAATATTACAGATGACAACACTT